>CAMZMU010000101.1:28835002-29077949 GCA_947311845.1 Poa pratensis | reverse complement strand
TAGGCTTCCTGGGCGTGTATGGGAAGACAAAAGATACACCGGAAGCACGGGCAGACCAGCAACGTATGAAAGACCCATACAACAAGCAGACGGATAAAGGGCGTAAATACTTAAGCAGATACGCTCTTACCAAAGCAGAGAAGGAAATCTTTTTTGAATGCCTGAGCAGTATCAAGGTCCCGGCTGGCTTCTCGTCAAATATAAAGGGAATAATAAATATGGCAAAGAAAAAATTCCAGAACCTGAAGTCTCATGATTGCCACGTGATTATGACGCAGTTGCTTCCGGTTGCATTGAGGGGGCTTCTACCGGAAAATGTTCGAGTACCCATTGTGAAGCTATGTGCATTCCTCAATGCAATATCTCAGAAGGTCATCGATCCAGTAACTCTACCAAGTTTACAGAAGGCTGTGGTCCAATGTCTTGTCAGCTTCGAGTTGGTGTTCCCCCCATCATTCTTCAATATTATGACGCATCTCCTGGTTCACCTACGCGACGAGATTGCCATTCTCGGTCCTGTATTTCTACACAATATGTTCCCCTTCGAGAGGTTCATGGGAGTCTTGAAGAAATATGTTCATAACCGTGCTAGGCCAGAAGGAAGCATCTCAAGGGGCTATGGAACAGAAGAGGTCATTGAGTTCTGTGTTGACTTTATTCCTGACCTTAAGCCGATTGGTGTTCCTGAATCGCGGCATGAGGGGAGACTGAGTGGAAAAGGCACGCTAGGAAAGAAAGCACTGATATGTAGGGACGGGCATTCTTTAACTCAAGCACACTACACAGTTCTACAAAGTTCCACCTTCGTGGCTCCGTATATCGAGGAACACAAGAATTATGTACGCTCCAAGAACCCGGGGAAGGATGACTCCTGGATTAAAGAAAAACACATGGAGACCTTCGGCAGTTGGTTGCGATTACAGCTCATGAATGACACCACTGTCGGAGATCAGCTCTACTTGTTGGCCGCGTCACCATCTTCGACTGTATTGAATTTCCAAGGGTACGAGATAAATGGGAATACATTTTACACGATCGCCCAAGATAAAAAGAGCACCAACCAGAACAGTGGTGTCCGCTATGATGCAACAAACGACGATGGGCAAAAGGACACATACTATGGTCGCATAGAGGAGATATGGGAACTTGACTATGGACCTACTTTTAAGGTCCCTTTGTTTCGGTGCAGTTGGGTCAACATGAATGGAGAAGGGATAAAGGTAGACCAGCTGTACGGGATGACAACAGTGGATCTCAAGAATCTTGGTTGTTACAAGAACGAACCATTCGTCCTAGCCAATGATGTGGCTCAGGTTTTCTATGTGAAGGACATGTCCTCCAGACCGAAAAAAAGAAAAAACAAGCAAACGAATACCGAAAAAAAAAAAAAACAAGCAAACGAATACGATGAGCCAAAGCGTCACGTAGTTCTTTCAGGGAAAAGAAACATCGTGGGAGTCGAGGACAAGACAGACATGTCAGCAGATTATGATAAGTTTGATGAAATTCCGCCCTTCACAGTGAGAACTGACCCAAGCATCCCGTTAAATAATGAAGATGCTCCATGGTTACGGCTGAAGCGATCATAGGCCAGGGACATACGCGAAGAAGGGTTCATGGCTTTTATGTAAATCAATGTAATGTATTAAACCTTTATGTGATGTGTAGTAATGTATTAAACCTTTATGTGGTGAAACACGCGTGGTAGGTGGTTGTCGGCTCCCACACCTCCCGTGGGAACCTCTCAAACCTCAGCTTCGACCGTCCAAACACAGTTCCCCCTGCATACAGCCCGACGGTGGCTCGTGAGTTTGAGCGCCACTTCGATCCAAGCAGCGGTAAGACGTCTCTGATGATCTACAACCGTCCGGCAAGACGTCTCTGATGATCTGCAACCGTTTGGAACGGTCGCAGGTCATCAGAGACGTCTTGCCACTGGTTGCCCAAAGATGCCTCTCCGAGTGACGCTGGAATGTTTTGTGTTTGAGCACCACTTCGATCCAAGCAGCGGCAAGACGTCTCTGATGATCTACAACCGTCCGGCAACACATCTCTGATGATCTGCAACCGTTTGGAACGGTCGCAGGTCATCAGAGACGTCTTGCCGCTGGTTGCCCAAAGATGCCTCTCCGAGTGACGCTGGAATGTTTTGTGTGAGTGAGTAACTTGTCTGAGGAGGGCGGTTATATATAGGGTACGTGTGCTTCTTTAGTCCCGGTTGGTAACACCAACCGGGTCATGTGGCTCACGAAGTGGTCGTGATACTGCTGATCCAACAGCTCACAATCCCTCAAAAGAAACACACCCCTGATCCAACGTCTCACAAGCGCTTGAAAGAAACACACGATCCGTGTGCTTCTTTAGTCCCGGTTGGTAACACCAACCGGGTCATGTGGCTCACGAAGTGGTCGTGATACTGCTGATCCAACAGCTCACAATCCCTCAAAAGAAACACACCCCTGATCCAACGGCTCACAAGCGATTGAAAGAAACACACGATCTGTGTGCTTCTTTAGTCCCGGTTGGTAACACCAACCGGGACTAAAGACGGGCTTTGCGGTCACGACACGTGTCCTCCCCCAGCGCTTTCCTGGGCACCTGTCCTCCCCCAGCGCTGCCCTGGAGGTCTTTATATATTGTCGCCGACGGGGTAAACCCTAATCCACCATTCCTAGCCACGAACGCATCGTCTCCACGAGATGGATCCGCCACGCCCGCCGCAGCGCCTTCTGGACGAGGTCGAGCGTGCTCGGCAGAGCGCGCTTGGGCGCAACCGCGGGAGTCTATCCCGCCGTATGCCCACGAGCCCGGCGTGGAGAGGAATGCCCAGCTACCGGCCTCCTGCTCCACCAGGTGCCGCCGCACCTCCACCTGGCGCCGCTGCACCTCCACCAGGCGCCGCCGCTCCTCCCGCGGAGGAGGAGGAGGACGACGACTTCGACTGGAGCGACGACGGGGAAGAAGGTTGTGGGTTGCAGATACAGGAGGCCATGGAAGCCTCCTTCCAGTCTGTCCGCGACTACCCTGTCCAGCGAGCCAAGACTTCCTACCAGCTCAAGGCGAAGGAGGCTTCCGATCTGGATTGGGCGCTGAAAGACTCATCCTCCATGGATCTTGCCCTCCGCCGCAAACGTGCGCGCGAGAACCGGGCGGCCGCCCACGGGGCTGGCTCCTCCCGCCGTTCCCCCTAATCCTACGGCCTTCGAGCCAGCAAGTCCGTTTATGTAGAATAATGTTGGTGATGTTGGATCAGGGGTGTGTTTCTTTCAAGCGCTTGTGAGACGTTGTATCATGTGTAATAATGTATTAAACCTTTTATGTAATGCATTAAGATAAATGAATTAATAATTTTTATCTGCTTTCTTCTGCATTTTACAACACCAAACATTCATCTTACAAATATAGGTTTTCTGAAATTGTTCTGCATTTACTTCTGCTTGCCATGGGATTTTACAACACCAAAAATAGAATTAACTGAATTAATAATTATTATTACTTAATCATAAATCTTACTTAATCAATTTTTATCGATTTATACGTATTATTAGTCGAGTTTCGACTTACGGATTTAAAGATATGAATTTATCCATATTAAATTGAAAATGACAATAATAATGTAAAATTGATTTTGGATTATTTATACAAATTCAAACACTTTTCATGTTGAAAGTTTTGTCAATTCAAAATATGCAATAAAGTTAATGCATTTTTAATTGAAAATGGCAAAATGGTTAATAGTTTGTATAGTTAGAATAATTATTTTAGAAAACAGAAAATGGTTTTGGATTATTTATTCAAATTTAATAACTTTTCATGTTGAAAGTCTTTTCAGATTCAAAACCATTTGAAATTCATATCCAAACACCTAAATAAGAAAAAAAAAGGCGGGAACAAATTTCAGAACTGAAAAGTTCGAAATATTTTGAAAAAGGACTCTTTGGTCCCGGTTTCTCAAGAACCGGGACCAAAGAGTCCATGAACGCGCCACTGGATCTGGCATTAAATGACCCACTCTTTGGTCCCGGTTGCTGCAACCGGGACCAAAGAGTCCTAGTATAACTTCCCGCGCCCTCTCTTCTTCCCCATTCAGGCAAAATCGACTAAGGACTGGAGAAGGCGCGACCGCACGCGAAGCCGGCGAAGCCCTGCTCGTTTTTCCGGCGAAGCCCTGCTCGTTTTTCCGGCGGCCCTGCTCCGCCGCGGCCCCCGCCGTCGCGCGCCCCTGCTCCGGCGGCCGTCGCGCCCCTGCTCCGGCGGCCGTCGCGCGCCCTGCTCCGGCGGCCCTCCCATCGCGCGCCCCTGCCCTCCGCCGCGCCCCCCGCGCCGTCGCGCCTCTCCCGTCGCCGGCGGCCTGCTCCTGGCCTCCGCCGCGCCCGCCCCTTCCCTCTCCACGGCCAGGTGATCGCCGCGGCGCCCACGCCCTCCCTCTCGTGCTCAACACCGAGCCGTAGCACCATTGCTAATTAGTGTTGTTTACAATTTAATTTGACAGAATTTTTTAGATAGAATTTGGTAGTGTTGTTTAAAATTGTTGAATTTTAGATAGTTGTTTAAAATTGTTGAATTTTAGATAGTTGAATTTTAGATAGTTGTTTAAAATTTTAGATAGAAAATATTTTAAATTTTAGATAGACTTAATTTTAGATAGAATTTTTAGATAGAATTTTAGATAGAATTTGATAAAATTGTGTATAAGAATTTAGCTACTGTTTTAGTTAGTTTTAGCAATTTTGAAACTTAGCAATTTTGTTTGTTTATCAGAAAAAATATGAATAATATATCAAAATGCCAGAAAATGATTTAAACTTGTAAAATCAATATCTTTTAATCTGTTTATCAGAAAATATGAATAATATATCAAAATGCACAGAAAAATAAATTGTAGCTATTTATGTCAAAATACAAACATTTTGGAACATTTCAATTTGGTGAATATTTGGAAATAACTTCAATGCATTTCCTTTAGTTATGGAGCTAATTTAAATAAGTGTTTATATTTGAAATTTGACTTCTATTAAATTGGTCATGCATGATTGAACAATGTTAAATTAGAAGAACTAAAATACCTTCTTATATTAAATATGGAATTTGTGGAAATGATTTATTAGTCATTGCAATTCCATTTAAATTGACCTACATGACCTAGGATGTATCTTGACATATGGAACAAGTTACCCAACTAAAGTTTTGTGCATTGTTCTTAATTTGCAGAAACTATGGAACGAGACGAAGATCAGGAAAATATCCTCCAGGATATAATCCGCGGGCCGGAAGATATTGTCGATGTCACCACGGAGTTTTTGAACAACTCCGGTGAGGGAGATGAGTCTCTCAACCGAAGAGACGGCTCCGGTGAGGTAGAACCCGACGGCCGGGTGAGGGAGAAGTCAGCGAGGGAGAAGCCGACGAGGGAGAAGCCGAAGGCTCCGGTGGAACATTAAATGTTGCAAACTCCGGCGAGGTGCATATACATATATTAATGAAGCCGAAGATTGTATTAATTAAGTCTCTGATGTCTATATACATATATTAACGCTCTTTCTTCTTTTAGCCCTCCGGATCGAGCAAATCTTCTGTAAGGACAAAACGAGGCCCAGCCAAAAAGTTGGGCGACCAAGAAAGGTACACGATCGAAAGAGTCGCTGAAGACGGCACACCGACTGCTCCCCCTGGTGTTAAAAATAAAATGGTAAAGCAATGCGGAGTTCTTGTTAGGGACTTCATCCCGATCACCGTTCGAGAATGGCATCGGCCAAACGAGAAAGGACAGCTATATGTCAGCGATGAGGGCAAAGAAAGACTTTGGAGAAAGCTCATGGTTAATTTCACCCTGCCGGCGCCAGAGGTGGATTCAGATGAGGAGGATCCAGATGAGGCAGAAAAGATTGCCCGGAAAATCATGGAGCAAAAAGTCAAGGACTGGGCACTTAAGAAGATGGCCGAGCTATTCAAGAACTGGAAGAAAAGATTGAACAAACTGTTTGTCAAGAAAAATAAGACTCCAGACTTCAATAAAGGGTATGAGAAGATAAAGGACTACTGGGAAGAATTTGTGGCGTACAAGAAATCAGAGGAAGCTCTGGAAAAGTCTGCAAAAAATGCGGCAAATGCTGCTCTAAAGATGTACCACCATACTATGGGGCCTGGTGGCTACGCTGGTAGCATGCCTAAGTGGGAGAAACTTGAGGCGGACCTGCTGGCTAATGGGATCACTCCAGAGCCACTCAAGTGGATCGAACGGGCAAGAAATTGGTTTTACGGGCATGGGGGCACGTTGGACGCAGAAGGGAAGTGCATATATAACAGAAGACACAAAGATAATCCCCTACTACCCATCCAAGAAATTAGAAAAGCAGTAAAGGATGTTGAAGAGGGACGGTTCATTCCCGATAGAGAGGATGACGAGCTCACACGCGCCCTTGGGAATAAGGAACACGACGGACGGTTACGAGGCGTACCTGGCTCCAAGCCCAAGACAATTGCGATTCCCGAGCACAGGAAGAAATTTCCTGATAGAAGCCATCAGAGGAGAAAGGAAAGGGAGGCAATGGAAGCACGCGCTGCTGCAGACCGGCTGCGTAATATAGAAGTAGAATTAAAGCTGCAGAAGGAACAAATTGCCGTGCTTAGCCAGCAAGGTACTAGCGGCCAATCTCAACGGCACATGGTAGAAGCTGCATGCGATGGTACCGGTGGCCCATCGAATCGGAAAAGCAGCGTGGCTTCCACGGAGCTCCAGGATGGTAATGATGATGCAGTGGCTCCACTTCGTCGCTACCCAGTGGATGATATCACGGAGAGCACACCTTGTGAGATGCATGTGAAAGTTTTTAACTTAACCGTGAAGGTGGCGGTCGGCTATGTCGTACCAATTGGACCTAATCCAACTTACCATTTCTCTCCGGTTCCAAATGGCTACGCTGTTGTCGCGGTGGATGAAGTGATGAAAGATTATGAGGAGCTGAAGCTGCAACACCCTGCAGGTGAAGATGGGGAGGTGCTTGAACTTGGAGAAGCCAAGAAAGCGACCATTTATGGCCAAAGGAATTCATCGTGCTTCCGAACTGGCAGCCAAGGCCATCGACTCCTCACCAGTCTCCAGCGCAACAGTCCTCTTCACCGCCTCAGCATTCTCCAGCGCAACAGTCCTCTTCACCGCCTCACCAGTCTCCAGCGCAGCCGTCTCCGCCGCCGCGTCAGCCGTCTCCGCCGCGCGCGTCAGCCGTTTCCGCCCACCGCTCGTACTATGAGGGGTAAGCGATCACCGAAACGTAAAAGGTCGCCCCTCCCAACAGTACCTCATAAGAATCTTCCCATTAGACCTTATGACAGGACTGTAGCGGAAAACGCCGCGGAGGTGGCTGCCTACAATAAGGCTTTTTTTGCACCAAAAAAGCCCGAGCAGAAGCCGGTATACGATGAAAAATCCAAAAAGTGGAGAAAGTCCTTCCTTGAGCAGCCATCCCAGATATCGATGAATCTGCCATCTGACTATGGTCGTGAACTTACTAAGCTAGCACGTGCCCAGTCTGAGCAGAACAAGGGAAGAAGTGCAAAAAGCGGGAAACAAATTGCCCAGCTCGGACAGCAGAAAAATCAATCGGTCCCCCGCTCATAGTGTGTTCCGATGTCGACAAGGACTTCAGAGTCGCTATGGATAAAGACCTGGAATTATTGGACCCCAGAGCCATAGCTGCTGCTAAAGAACTTGGTGTCACTGTATCTCAGGCCAAGGAACAGGCTACCGCCTTGGGTATGAGCCTTGGTCAACTTTTAGGCTATGAACATGCGCCAATGTTAGAGATGGCACGGAAATATGTCCAAGGGGAGCCTATGGTCAGTAATGAGGAGATGACGGGTCTATCAACACATATGCGAAATCTGCATACCTGGTACCTGGTGCACACATCAAAGAAGGACGCGAAAGAGTGGTTTCCGCTGGACGTTAGAGTGGAGCATTTCTTCAAACGTTACCTATACAGGTTCAACTGACTGAACTGTTCCAGTTATTCCAAAAGCGCGCCCTCGACAAATCTATCCTCTCTTGCTATTGTCTGTAAGTGATTTATTTTCGTAATTAAGTCTCTAGCTCAGCTCGTTCATTGCCTGTATTATATTATCCTGCCTATATATATATCCTTTTGTACGCTATTATGCAGAATGAAGATGCTGGAATGCAAAAGATCTAAAGTTTTTGAGGTTGGGTTCGTTGACCCATATATCGTGAATTCACATACGTTAGTCAATCACCCCAAAGACGTGGAGCATGACCTGACCACCTTTTTAACCATGCAACATTTCTGTACGGAAATACTATTTCCTTACAACTTCAGGTGAGTGTTTCTGTCTTGTACATATTTTTATTTGGCTTTCTCGATGTTAAGTGTAATTGATGAGCTATGCATGTCTGCTTTATGTAAACGTCCGCAGGTTCCACTGGATTCTGCTAAGCATTCAACCTGACAAGTCCACAGTTGAAGTCCACGACTCATTAAGTTGGGACCAAGCGTTGTGGTCCGACATGAAAGAAATGCTCAACAAGTAATTTCAATCATTATCGCATTATATCGCCCTCTTTCGTTCGTTCCCTGATGTCAAGTAATTAATAACTCCTTTGTTCATTTTCTTTGCCAAAGCAGGTGTTGGACAATTTTCAAACAGAAGGTAGAAGGTCCATTCAAAGATGAGCTAACTTATAAAACGGTGGAAAGTCCGCAGCAGCCACCGGGGAGTAATTTATGTGGATTCTACGTTTGCGAGTTCATTCGCGAGTTGACCACTGAGCGGAGAACAACTGCTTTCAGCAAAATGCGGGAGAAGATCGACCCAGAACTGCGCGTAGGAGCAATTCAAGAGGAATTGGCGGGATTTCTGCTTAGGGAGGTCATCGATGAAAGGGGAGAACATTATGCTTCGGACGATGAACTACATATGCCTTGATGGCTTGATCTATCTCCATGTAATTAAATAGTTGTATTCTCGCAAGAGATCGAATATTAATTATATATGCATCAACATGTACTGTGTATATAGTAGAGCGTATAATATGCGTACGGAAACGATGGAGAGCACGTCGGCGATGCGAAGAAGGGGGAGACGACGGAGGCACCGGCGAGAGGGAGAGGGGGCACCGGCGAGAGGGAGAGGAGGCATGGCGAGAAGGAGAGGGGGCACCGGCGAGAAGGAGAGGGGCACCGGCGAGAGGGAGAGGGGCACCGGCGAGAGGGGCACCGGCGAGATCGAATCCTAAACCCTAAATACCAAAAAAAAAAACACTCATTGGTCCCGGTTCGTATTAAGAACCGGGACCAATGAGTCTCCCCACGAGCAGCCAGACCAGGCCACGTGGACAACCATTGGTCCCGGTTCGTGGCCCAACCGGGACCAGCATTGGTCCCGATTGGCCAGTCCCGGTTGGGCAACCGGGACTGAAGGCCCAACCGAACCGGGACCATAGGCCCATTTTCTACTAGTGGAAGTTTCAGTAGTATTCTTGACTTATTGAGAGCTAGCATACCCTTCTCTGTAGTTCTGTGAGTTGGTCAACCATATGTTGTGTCTGCAGTAAAAGAAATGATATCTGGTTAGCATACAGCAAATGCCCTTGCATGCATGATTAACATGTAGTAGCTCATAACTGTATACATAAAGTTATTTCCGAAAATTGCATATAATCGTCATATGTAGAGCTATATCTTATTTCAAAGAGAACTCCTGCTTAAACCGGAAAATCACACTATCTGCAGTACCCGTGTTGTTCTTATGTGTTTCAGCGACGAATCAAGTTGCTTCTCGAGGCTTTCGAGCTCCTTTATGCCTAATGAATCAAGATCTTCACCAAGCAAATTCCTGGATATGAGGCATAGGAGGAGTTAATTATGTACATATGTAATTAGCACTTTACCTTTCGACTACTTTGAAGAATAACATACAAAGATTATAAAGTAAAATTCAGATTTGGTGGATATAGGAATAATCCATGTTGGGTATGCATGTGTTGTTTTGTGACCATGGTATTTATATTTTTTATTGCAAACAATCTGGTTCAATACTCTTAAACTAAGAATTAGTTCTCTTAAGGGTTTTTATTGAATTCCCTTTAAAAGAAAATAACAGTTTTATGCTGTAACTAAAGTAAAATTCAGATTAGGTGGATACAGGAATACCCACAGTAATCCATGTTGGGTATGCATGTGCTCTTTTGTGACCATGGAATTTAATATTTGTATCACAAAAGAATCTGGTAAGAGCCAAATCAATACACTAACTAAGAATTAGTTCTTAAGGTTCTTATTGTATTCCCTTTTAAGAAAATTGCAGTTAGGTGACTAAACTGACAAACATGCAATCCACGTGATTTACTTATTTGTTTCAAGACGTAATCATAAGGAACAAAATTAAAGTGGGAAAACGGCTCAGTGAAAATTGAAAACACAAATTACCTTTGTGTTCGCTGTAAATTATCAACCCGTGCCTTTAGTTTCAGGTATTCATTGCGGCTATTTTTCAATTGCTGAAACAAAAAAAGATAGCACAGCTTTACTTCAGTAACAATTATTAGAACAGCATCATTCCATTTCGGAAAAAAAGAACAGCATTTCATTGAACACATTTTGCAACATGAAATTATAGAAAAACAATACTGTATGATGTGAAGAATTAACTGACACATGGTCAGTTTCACTAGGAAATACATAAACAGTGTGTACTTTGTAATTGCAGATGTGAACAGCTGGTTCCTGTCAAAGCTACACTTGAAGTGGGGTCTTACATGAGAAATCGCGGTGCACGCGGAACATTTGCACCAACAGTTGTAACTAGATGCCATTTGCTGCCACTCTCATCTCATATTGTGTTCACTTCATCATACTAATTGCAGATCATCTATACATTTAAAGATGAAGCCAGAGCAAGTTTAAGACCATATGTACTATATATCAGGAGTCTAACATGAGTCAGTTACATTTTTTATATTTAGAAGTATGAGAATTTTCACGGCAAAAAAAAGTATGAGAATTCTGGGGTCATAATTAAATAGACAGAATTTTGGTTTATCTGCAAGCTTTGAATATTCTAGAAAACCTTTTGGGGTCCCAGGGTGCTTTTCATATGATATGCATCCCAACTGGGTACTTGTAGGAAGTAGTTTATCATTGACTATAAGAAGAGCAGGTAGTACATATGCTGAAAATTTGGACAATGTAATAGCAAACGTAGTTGACTCGAAATTTTCTTGCCGGCTTGTGTGTAGATGGAAAACAATTCTACCTCATTTTCCCTGTTCTGCACAGTTGTCTCAGGCCCCGCGTAACTGCATTTCTGATACTTCTCGAGTGTCTTCGTCATGCTGCAAGTTCACAGAAAAAATCAGAGTTAAAAGCGAGAGGAAATAGTACATGGAGTATGTGCCAATCTAGAGTAGAATTAAGATTCTCAATGTCACAGTGCTAGTATGTCAAAGTTCAGTTGGGGCAACTAAGTTTCTCCCCTAAGACAACAGTCTCCATACAATCAAAATATAGACAGTGCACAGTGATGACATCAGATACCCCTGATGAGATGCTGGCTTAAAAGGTATAGGTGTTAAAAAAGAAAGGAGTGGACATACAGGCTACTGTTTAATCGTTTAATGGTTGAGAGGAAAGACGCACTGCTGTAGAAAATGATGCACAGCTAGAGTTGCAGGGGTGCGATGTTGCACAGATTTCAAGGTTATTGCCTAGGAATCTTTAGTTTGAGTGGACGGGTGTTGTCAAGCCGGCTTCAAAAGTGAAAATAAGAAATTATGAATTTATGTGATAAGATGTTGACGCGTTGGCCAACTACCTTATCTCACCTATTGAGATCTGAGCTGATTTTCACGGGAGAACATTTCGGTGGGCCTAAATAAATCATAGCAGCAAAATAATTTCGGATTTATTTTTTTAGAGAAAACATAACCTGGCATGTATAATATTACGATATTATGCATGAGAGGCTTCTTTTCACCTCGAAGTCTTGCTGGAAGCTGAAAATAACTGGCCCATAAATTGATCTTGTATGCACAATATCATTGTTTTGGGTTTTCAAAATACTTCTAAATATATTAAGTCCTTATACTAAATTTTTGTCATATTATAAAAATCATGGTCAAATTGAGTTTTGAATATTGTGAAAAGTAAAATACAAACTATATTTTTGGAAGGAGGGAGTATAAAGTGCTACGGTCCTAATAAAAAACTATTTTTCTACTAACATCTACACATAAAAATGACTCAAATTATATGTTAGAAACCATGGTGACGTTTAAAACAGCATGTATTAACGAGTACTGGGATGCTCATAAGTTTGCAATGGTGTAGGCAATTGCATTGCAGCGTCTGCTAGTGTATGTGAGCATATCCAAGATAGAATCAACCATCTTGCATGCGTCCACTAATTAGTTCTATCTTCTACAAGCAAGCTTGACGCACACTCACCTTTTCATCATCCCACAAAGGGATGATGATACTCCTATCGGTGAGATTACGACTTCAATTGTTTGTGGGGGCTTCAAATACAAATAAAATCTAGGTAGATCAACCTTTAATCCTTCATAGAACATAACCTACAAATAAGTATCATCGCGATACAAAAAAACTATGAAGCAGTGGTTAGCGCATTGTGTACCATATCGCAACACAAACGCTTCTAGACTTCTTTAGGCGGCTTCATCCTTTTTTTGAATCAAAGTTTCTGTGCTACTAAAAAACGGCCGGAACTTTTGGTTTGGGGTCAATTACAAGGAAAAAAATTAAAGCTTGGTGGCCGAAAACCAGATCCACGAGATGAACTTTCATACCCACAGCATGCCAGATAAGTTTACTAGCTAGTAGGACATCGTTAAAACCGATAGATCAGGGAAGATCTCGGCCGGCAAACCAGGAAAAGTACGGTGCACCAAACGGACCAGGAAAGCAAACCCTAAACCCAGGGCACGTATTGGCCAGATCCCTGCTCGGTAATCCGTGAAAACCAAGCTGTTGCCACCAATCCCGCGAAGCGTACACGTCCCGCTAACGGCTAACCTCATCAGGACGCTCAATTACGCAGATCCACGCGAGGTCCATGGAATCGGAGCTCCGTGGCGCGGAGGGAACACCATTTCCTGGGCGGATCCGGACAGATCCTCACGTACGTGCTCGCTCGTGTGCGAGTTGAGCAAACAAACAAGCCCGTGCGTGTGTGTGTACGTACATGTATGTATACCTCTGTGTGCTGCAGAACTCGTAGAGCTTGCCGCGGTTGGAGAAGACGATGAGCGCGACCTCGGCGTCGCACAGCACGGAGAGCTCGTAGGCCTTCTTGAGCAGGCCGTTCCTGCGCTTGGCGAAGGTGACCTGGCGGTTGATCTTGTTCTCGATCCTCTTCAGCTCCACCCTCCTCCGCCCCATGGCTGACGCTGCCGCTGATTCCTCCACCTTGGCCCCTCCCTGCGTTGCAACTTGCAACCTTGAGCTAGCTAGCTAACCAGATCTCACCACCACCACCATACACACCAGAGAGAGAGAGAGGAAGATAAGGGGGAGGAGGAGGAGGAGGCAGCTGGCTGGGAACGGGATTAAAGGGAGGGAGAGATGATTGATGGGTGCAGGGGAGGAGCCAGTGGATGCAAGGGGGGCTCCGCGGGCTGCCATTTTCGGCAAAGGATGAGTAGGGCGGAAACCCTAGAGGACGAGCAGCGTAGCGCGTTTCCAGAAGGCTAGGGATGGGTCGCCCGTCGCCGTCGCCATCCGTCCTTAACTTCTCCACCCCTCCTGCTTTATTCGCTAGCTTTTCAACCCGCAGCTCAGCTCATCTAGCTAGCTCCACACACTCTTCTTTTCCTCTCTCTCTCACTCAAGCACACACGCATACGTAGATGTGAGATATTTCAACGGTTGGTCGGTTGGCGAGCCGTCCGATCGGCACGGCGGATGGGCCCTGCGATCGACACGTGGATCCTGGCCGGTCCGGGCAGCCAAGCCCGCGTATGTACGTACGTAATCATGTCTCGGCCGGCCCACTGTATGCGCGCGCGGCGGAGGTTCATGTGCATTGCTGGGTGGCCGGAGGAGCATGCAGCCGAGCGACCGCGCGGGTGGCGCTGCCGGTGGTGAACGCGTGCATGGCATGGGCAATTGGGCTTTAGCCGTGAATGTGGTGGCCGATCGATGGCAAAACGCACAAAAATAACCTAACAAATTTAAAAAACAAACTCTCGGCGAAAGTATTCCACAAATCTAGCATTTTTAGGTAGCGCCTGACGCGTAGGCGCTATGCTACGTGCGCTACACTCTTGGCAGCGTGGCGTCGTACGTGGGTCCAGCGGCCAACAGTATAGCACCGGTCTCACGTGCGCACACTCAGAGTAGAGGATCAAGAGAGCAACCAGTGTCTCATCTGGCCAAGATGGAGGAAGAGTATTGGCGGCAGCGGAGTCGAGTTCAATGGCTTCTGAAGGGTGATGCGAACACGGCTTTCTTCCATGCCATCGCCAATGGCCGCCGGAGGAAATGCGCCATCACTCGCCTCATCTCAGACCAGGGCCACATCACGGACCCTAGAGGTATTCAGGCGCACATCTACGATTTCTATCGTAGCTTACTTGGCGAGGAGGGAGAGTCGGGGCTCTTCATCCTTGCCAATACCCTCTGGGAGGCGCAGGGACGCGTCTCGGAGGAGGAAAATCATGCCCTCATGCTTACCTTCACCGGTGAGGAGATGGACTTGGTCCTGAAAAGCATGAAGGTGGACACGGCACCGGGCCCGGATGGCCTGCCGGTGATTTTCTTTAAGAAATTTTGGCCTCTGGTAAAACCATTGATCATGGAGATTACAAATGGCTTCGCTCTTGGGAGAGTGGACATTTCGAGGCTGAATTTCGGGGCGCTCACGCTTATCCCCAAAGTCCCAGGGGCGGAAGATATTCGACATTTTAGACCGATCGCGCTCATTAACGTCATTTTTAAGTTTGTCGCCAAAGCCTACGCGCTTAGATTATCACCTGTCGCTCACCGCACGATTAGTAGGACTCAATCGGCGTTTATTAGAGGTCGTCACATCCATGAGGGTGTTCTCTCCCTTCAGGATATTGTGCACGAAATTAAAGCCAAGAAACTTGGGGGAGTGTTCTTGAAGCTGGATTTCGAAAAGGCCTACGACCGGGTGAAGTGGCCTTTCTTGAGGGAGGTGCTCCTCCGCAAAGGTTTTGACCCGGGTTGGGTCCATCGAGTTATGGGGTTGGTCTCGGGGGCCATACTGCCATCACCATTAACGGAGAAGTAGGCAACTTCTTCCGTAATGGTAGGGGGGTGCGCCAGGGCGACCCTCTCTCACCACTACTCTTTGACTATGTGGTGGAGGCGCTTGCGGCCATCTTGGACGCGGCGAAGGGGGCGGGACATATCTCTGGTCTCATAACCCATGTGATACCTGGGGGGTATCGCACCTGCAATATGCAGATGACACGATCATTATGATCCAACCGGACGACTTGGCGATTGCCAACCTAAAATTCCTACTTCTCTGCTTCGAGAGTATGTCCGGTCTGAGAATTAATTTTCACAAGAGTGAGGTCATGGTTTTGGGAACCCGGACCTGGATCGACAGCGGATAGCAAACATGCTAAACTGCAAGTTAGGGGAGTTCCCCTTCACGTACTTAGGTTTGCCTATCAGTGACAGAGCGCTGACGGCAGGGGATTGGGGTCCCCTGCCGATGAAGGTGGCGAAACGGGCAGACCCGTGGATGGGGAATATGATGTCAACAGCGGCTAGACTCACCCTCATTGACGCCTGCCTTTCCAGCCTACCGCTCCATGCCATGGGCGTCTGCTTGCTTGGCGACGGGGTTCACGGCGCGATGAACAAACACCGGGCGCGATTCTTCTGGGGGGACTCACGCACGAGACGTCGGTACCATTGGGTCAGATGGGCTGACATGTGTCTACCCAAAGACTTGGGGGGTTTGGGGATCATGGACACAAGACGCATGAATAAGTGCCTTATGGCCAAGTGGATCTGGAGGCTCTATGCAGGAGAACAAGGCTTGTGGGCCGACATTCTCCGGAACAAATACCTCCGGGATAAGGACTTATTAGTGGACTCCCACACCTATGGCTCACAATTTTGGAAATCTATCCAAAAAGTGAAGGACGTGTTTCGCTTGGGGGCTAAGCACAACATTGGTAATGGATACTCCACCAGACTATGGTTAGACTGGTGGATTGGCCCGGGCCCTCTATCGGAGAGTTTCCCGGAGATTTTTTCCATTACCTCGGAGCCGGAAATCACTATTGCCGACGCCCTACAGCCAGAGGGGTGGGACATCCCTTGTAGGCGCGCGTTTGGCCACCTAGAACAAAACCAATGGGTTAACCTGCTTAGAACGCTTGAACCTACGAGGTTGACGCCGGCCCCCGACCGTATCACTTGGGCCCTTGAACCTTCGGGGAGGTTCACGGCTAGATCGCTTTACCGCAAGCTTTGCGAGGGAACACCCCGCCGACATTTCTGCGAGATCTGGAGGATTGCGGTTCCCCGGAAAATCAAAGTGTTCCTTTGGCAACTTATACGGAAGAGACTGCCGTCGAACGATAACATCCACCACCGACGCGGCCCTTCCTCTGGCAGATGTGCCTTATGTGGGGAGTTTGAGGACACCAACCACATCTTCTTCACATGCTCTCTTGCCAAGTTCATGTGGAGTGCAGTGCGGGAGTTATTTCAGTGTGACTGGAACCCCACCTGCTTCCCGGATGTCTACCGAGAGTTGTGCAGACACACGGGCCTTGCGAAACGAGTTCTGTGGACGTGTTGCGCAGCGCTAGTCTGGTCTCTTTGGACGACTAGGAACAAATTTACCATTGAGGGGGTATATCCCGCCCAACCCGCTGACATTCTCTATAAACTTGCTATGTATCTACAGGTGTGGAAGCCAGTGGCTAGGAGACAGGATCGCGAGATGGTGGAGCTGACGATTAGCAGGATCCGTCAGCTCTACACACAGGTGCGGGAGGCCCCGGCACCTTGAGCCCCGCCATCCCTGCTTGTATCCCCTTTTTGGTACCTTAGTGGACTCGATTCAGTCTTGTGGGGCTGGTGTCACCTCTAGGAGCTGTAGCTGTGAGTTACTCCATTTGCTACACTTGCGCCGTGGGCGCTCTTTTCTTTCCGAGCCTGCGTGCTCGTGTGTTGGTGCCGTTTCACGGCTTGTACGAACTTTGTTGGTTACTCTGGCTTCATTAATTTAAAGCCGGGCTCATCTTGAGCCTAGGGTCTTAAAGTGAGGATTCAAACACTGGTCTCAGGGGTAGAGGATCAACAGAGCAACCAGTGAAACTGACTTGTGTTCGTGATAGACAGTGGTTTTTTAGCTTTTATATCGACGCGTAGAAATGCTGGTGGCAGGTACAGGATTTGATCCTGGAACCTGTTGAAGGTGAAGGATGAACCGAAACAGTTTGGCCACTGCTTGACTTATGCTAGACTACGAGTTCGTGGCTATCTAAGCTATCATCAAGCAGGGCCTGGGCACTGGAACAACGGCGAGGTGCCGACAACGACCATAGCGCCTTGCTCCCCGGCGCTATACTAGATAGTGTTACGCCCCAAGCTAAGGCGCTATGTTGTTGGCTCCTGGGACCCGCGACGCCACGCTGGCAGGAGTGTAGCGCCCGTCAGAGCAGCGCTATCCCATCTAGCATAGCGACCTACGTGTCAGGCGCTACCCAAAAGGGTTAGATTTGTGGAATAATTTCGTCGAGAGTTTATTTTTTAAATTTGTTTTGCTTTTGGGTTATTTCGTGCATTTTGCCCCGATAGATTTGGCAGGCTACTGTTCCTTCCATCTGCCGCGCACGACCAAGACGGGTCTCAGGAGCGATCCATATGTTTCTCATTTTGACGGCTAACATATGCATTATATTAACCACAAACAACGTATTACAAACTACACATCCAAAATTATGATAGTTCTCCATACACTTCAAAATCCGCTAGCAAAACATTCTGTATCTAAATCCGTCGTCGCTTGTTTGACTATAGAAAGATATTTCTTGCAGAAATCGCCGCAGTAGCCACCCCCAAATATGACAGGATCTGTTGGAGAATCTGAAACAACGGTGGGGTTGGGGCGACGCTCCCCGATCTGAGTCGATAGTCAGGCTAGACGCGCCGGTAGAATCCGACAGCTCAGGCGCTGAGCCCGCATACGTGACACAAAGCTCGAGCATAAACCCGACTCGACGCCGTAATCAATGCCGCCGAGATGGGTTTAAATCGAGGTACCATTAGTCGATGTAGCGGAGGCACCACCATCTGAACATCGGCTCCACGAAATCACAAAACGCTAACTTTAGGGATCTTATTACAGCGTCGCTCCTGGCAGCCAAAAGTATCAGTGTCGATCGCCGGCAGGGATGGAGAAAGGAATCTAGGTTTTTTAGGAGAGAGGCGGCAGCCACGAGCGATATGTTTCTCGAGGTGCAGTCGACGACACAGAGCGATGGTGAATTGGATCAATTACATTGCGCTCCCAGCATCCGCGCGCTACACTCGTTTACATGAGAGAGAGAGAGGGCGCGGCCGTCGTGACCGTGCGTGTAGCGCCGTGACTAACGTCGTACCACGTATCACTACGGTCTACGGAAGTCTACGTCCGTCCTCGATCTCTCGAGAGAGCCCAGGCTGCACAATCGAGTGAGCGGGTGACCTGGGTGGATTTGATGGCTCCATCGATCCAGCGAGATCCCGGAGATTGGGCGCGTAATATGCGACCTGGTGATCGATCTGAGTTGGACGTACAGTAAAATGACATGTTGCGTGTGGAGCGAGCAGTGTCGCTAAACCCTCCTGCAGGTTGACGAGAGCAGAATAGTAGAATAAGCACAGAGAAACGTCTAGTCTTGTCGGGTCCGGTCCCTAGCGGGAACTCCAGGAGAACGTACACGTATATACTGTACAATTGGGGGGGATTTCACCTGAACGTAGTAGTACATTCATGTGACGGCTGGCAAGTGATATTTTAAGTTAAAAAAGCTCGCGTACGGTCAGTCAGATTATTCTACGGAGTTTTCGCTTCTTCCTACTCTCTATTAATTTTCTGACCACGGTATTTTATACTCCTCGATCCGTCCAATAATAACTGTCTCAAGTTTGCCAAAAAAGTAGATGTATCTAGACATAAAACATGTATGGATATATCCACTTTTTGACAAACTTGAGACAGTTATTGTAGCACGGAGGGAGCATTTAGTTAGTATAAAATTTATCGAAAACGGTTTTGTTCTTAAAAAGAGAATTCTGCTCCGAGTGATGCGCACAGCTATGTTTATTGTGAGTTTTCAAAGTAAGTTTTACAAGGCAATCAAATAGAAATCTTGATCAGATGCAAAACTAAATCCATCCCGGTAGGAAATTACCACGTTTATTTATTTTTGTTGCAACCGGCTATTGCCACGAACCGTTGCCATAGGGTGTCCCCACGAGGGGACTATTGTTACGACATGTTATGGCCACGAAAAAAAGTGGTGATCCTGCCGCTGCTCGGGGTGGATCTGGAGGTGTTGATGATGGCCGGTGAGAGCCGGGCTCCGATGCGGTCGGGGCCGACGATGGCGGCGCCCGTGGGCGTCGTAAACTTGATGAAGGTGTCGTCGTTGTGATTCTTCCGCCTCCCGCCCATATGTTTCGGGGAAAACCCAAGATTTGGATCTGCAGGATCGGACGATGGCGGCACTTTCGGTGTCGTTCTCCCTCTTGGAGGCATCGTTTTGGAAGTTTTGGAACATGTGATGCCTAGAGGGGTCTACCGGTGCAGCGGAGTTTCATCTACCATGACGAATACGGCAGGTCTTGGCGGCGTGGTGTAGCGGGGACTCGACAACAGTCGTGACATGGTGGACTCGCGCAGGCTGGGGGCGTAGCCTGGTGTTATGGTGGCATCGGCCGCAGGCCTGGCGAGAGTTTTTGCTTCGAGCTGCACGCTGGAGTTGGGTTGGGGAAATATTGTGGAGGCGATTCCCAGAGCGTGTGTGCACAGGGCGCTATCTCTGGGTTGGCCAGGGAGTCGGCGACGACTGTGGCCGGGGCATAAGGCCCCATTGTGGTGTTTTCACTGTTTGGTGGCTTCAGCTTGTATTCGTTCGTTGTAAAGCTCTTTGCTAGCTTATGTTAAATAAATGAAATAAAAGTCGTATATATCACTTCGATGCACAGGCTGGGCTTCCCCATTTCAAACAAAATACCGAAAGCCTTGCAATATCGTCATCTTTTGCAATGAAATAAAAATTGTGCCTTATATTGCAACGGATGCCAACAAATTTGCCGTTCTTGCAATAAATACCTATTGCAACGAAATTTGACTTAATGCAACAAAAACCATTGTTGCAATACCGCAGTTTCCTTGTAGTGAGATCACGTGTAGCACTTATGCAGGACGAATCATATTGGCTATTGCTATACCATCATCCATTTATTGATTAAATGCAAGGCAAAAAGCGCGTCTCCGACGCGCCAAGCGTTTTGGCTCTGTGTGGGACTGAAGGGTGTGGTCTTGTGGTTTTTCTTATTTCCTGCTTTGTTCGTCATTCAGCAAAACTACTACACTCCTAGTCCACGGGTGTGGGCGTTGCCCAGACACCAGACATGCTTATAGATGAACAAAACATTGTAATCCAAATATTGTAGTGTACCTTTCAATACTTCGATCATACCAAACAAAAAAAGGCCGATAAAGTCAAGTGAGTTAATACTTTTCAACTTTACTAGTGAACGTGCACGTGCCACACACGTCTATATTTTTAAAAACAAAAGTTCTTGTAGATGTTTCAATTTAAATGGGTTTTAAGATATTTATATGTTTATATGTACTAATCGACATAAATAGAAAAACTTCGACAGGAATATGTTCAAGTCAATTTCTCATTTTAGAATGAAGAGAAGAAACCTTGAATGCCCTTCAGGCAGGTTAAATTTTTTTACCAAGTCTCACAACCAACATCTCCGAAACAAAATGGGACAAAATGTTCCTGCTAGGGTGGGGCATCTGAAACATTTTTTCAGTACAATAAAAATAACGTGCAAATGTACTTGTATATAAACTGCTATAAGAAGAACATGAATATATTTAAAAAAAGATGCAATATATCCCGTCTTCTTCATGGTCTAATAGTTCTACAATCAAAATTGTAAATCAATTAGTTTCAAAAAAAATTGTAAATCAATTTTTCAGCCTATCCAATTACATCATCAGTGGGTGGATGTTGTAATTTTGCAACTCAATAAGCTAATCAAATTTCCAGAGAGAGAGAAGTAAAGACCTAAACCTGAAGATCAATGGAGTCGATCGGTGGTCCTTGCTCTGCTAGTTTGCACCTAAGTCTGCACAGTTGCCTGCTCGCCCGCCTCTTGTCGCCGACTGGCCGCCGCGCCTTAGATTATTGTCTGATTGTTTTGGGAGTTCACGACAACAGTCTATCCTGTCTAGAACCCTGAGTACACCACGTCGTCCTGCACGGACACGGCGAGGAAGGAGATGCTGTTGGGCGTTGGCGTGCTCGACCCAGAGTTTCCGTCCAGCGCCTCACCTTGTTTGCATGTAGCTGGCCTGCCAGAAGACCCTACTTCCGACGAGCTTGAACGCGTACTTGGACGTCCCACGACGCGAGACCCGCCAGACGCTGACGCGGCCATCCTGTTGCGCCAAGAAGACCCGGCTGCCGGCGGCTGCCAGCGGCTTGACGGATCCCTCACCGCCGCTGACGAAGCGCGCGAAGACGCGGGGCTCACCGCAGCAGGTGGGGTGGATCCAGAGGCGCTCGCCGCCGCTGAACTACAACCAGTCTGGCCCGCTCGTGCCGATGCTCTGCAACCAATACACGCCCGACATCCGCGACCGCGCCTGCGCCCCGGCGAGGTCCTCGGCCCGGACGCCGCGCGCGAAGCCTAGGAGACCCACGTGTACCAGACCTCGCCGACGGGTGAGGTGTGCGCGACGGCCGGCCGCTTGACGCCGTCCATGCTCGAGCAGATGGTCAGCGCCGCCAGCGTGAGCTACGGGCAGTCCCGGTACGTGCCGGTGCTGGTAGACCTGCCCGACTGCACGTTCGTGCGCCGCGCGTTCCAGGCCATCAGCGACGACCACTGCTCCGGGCTCGCCAGGTACAGCTGAACAGCGATCCATCTGCCTTCCCGAACGGGAAAAGAATTCCATGTCCAACAACGCTTCGTGATCGCCGTCCCGGATCTGTTTTAATTCCAAGCGTTTTCTTTTTTAGCGATGGCAATCCTTTGTAATTACTCATAACACGAAAAGGTGTGTTGAGTTGTCAACCGATACGATGGCATTAGCAGTATTATGTGATTTGGTGGGAGGGTAAAACGGGCAAAAGTGGATTTGTGTTGAGTTGTCAAACATTGGAGTGATCTGAACTGTTGGTCAAATATTGAAGGGGTCAGATTCAATGTATCAACACAAGTTTGCTCTTTTAATATTAGTATAGATAATCTTGAAAGTAATGATCTCTACATAAATGAATATGACCTACGCAATTCAGGAAAGACAAAAAAGGAACATGTGGTAGCATACAACAAAGGAGGGAGCGGACGGTGGTGATTGAGCTCTGCTGGGACAAGCCCCACTGCATGTAGTAGGAGCAAAGTTGCATACCCATCACGCATTGTACCTAAAACAGAAATAAAATAAAATAAATTGCTGGCTAGCACAACATAAAAGTATTATTGTTTATTGGCCTATTAATTAGAGCTGTAAATTTAGTTGATGCTCCGAACATCCAGCGACAAGGGTAAGGGAAACCAAAGGCACACAAAATCAAAGACTTGGGCGACGACAGGGACACGTGTAGCAACCAAAAGAGAGAGCGGGACGGAAAATCACTACGACACAGTGACCGAATCGCTGGAGGGAGCGTCAGGGGAATAATCCCAGGTGGCCGAACTGCCGGGACCGAGCTGCCGGTTAGGCGCAAAAGGCGGCGACCCGGAGTCAAGTCCCCGCTAAGCCCGCAGCCGGGGCCTTGGATCCCTCTTCGACAAGACAGAGACAAGAAGATAGGGCGGCATGGGCAGGAGTACCTGCTGGGTTTCCTGGAGTCAACTACGTGACGACACCTACAGTGCACAGTCTACAGTGGACAACCGTCCAAACCGACAAGGCGTGGAGTTGACATGCCATACCGCTGACCAGCGTGGCTGACGTCGCCCACAGTACGTAACACTGTGGGTGACGTTGGTTCAAGCCCCGCCTGCTACTCGGCAAGCCGGCTACCCGGCACACGAACTTGTAACCGGTCCCCAGTCTTATATAAGGAGGCCGGGCACCCCATCGAAGGGGTTCGGTTCACTTAACTCATGCCACTCTACTCATCGTCCACCAGAGCTCTGAGAGCACCGCATACAGCTCGAGGAGCACCTCT
The DNA here is from genome assembly GCA_947311845.1 of Poa pratensis. Lineage (NCBI taxonomy): Eukaryota > Viridiplantae > Streptophyta > Magnoliopsida > Poales > Poaceae > Poa > Poa pratensis. The sequence continues at coordinate 29,054,515 of CAMZMU010000101.1, read as the reverse complement.
GTAACCTTGTGGTCATCTTATACAGATCAGTGCAGGAAGTAGGGGTGTTACCCCCTCACAAGGGCCCTGAACCTGGGTACGACTCGGTGTCTACCGTGCTTGTATCCGTTCCCGAGTGTGCGCCTTCGTACGCAACCTGAGGCCTCACCCATTTAAGTCATCCCTTGATGGCACTGTCGTGCAATATACCACGACAGTTGGCGCCCACCGTAGGGCCTATCGCGGTGACAGGAGTCACGTTTCGCTCGGGACTCCGCACCGCTTCAGGCCAGCGCGTCACGTCAGGACTCATCCTGACGCTTGGCGCATTCGACTAGATCATGGACAACACCGCGTGCTACGTGGATGCACGTCCGCCCGCCGGAGGCTCCATCGTCCACTTCGGCGACCACCGCGTCTTCGTCGCCGTCACACCCTGTGAGTATCCCTCTGTGATCCTCCCTTGCTCGGACGCCTTGTCCTTCGAGCATGACACCGGCACCGTTTTCCGCAACTATGCGGAGGTCTTCACGACCAGCGACGCCTCCACCGACCCTGGTCTGCGTGCCAACGCAGACAAGCGTCCCGTCGACGCACGTCCCTCCACCACGGAGCACGGAGTCCCGTCCGCGAGGCCTCACATCGCCTCCCATGAAACCACCATCGAGGGGCTCCTCACTCCCATCGCCGTCGACGCCGATCCGGCCACCGCTGCCGCGGGACCTGGAGCTCCAACGCCAGCGCCTCGTCAACGACGCCCTACAGGTGGCCAACTCCCAGCGTCGCGTACTCGACACCCTGCGCGAGTACGAGTCCGTCTACGGCTTCACTCCGGCTGGAGATCGCCCTAGCCGGCTCCACGAGATCCGAGCGCGCGGAGGCGCCCTCGGGAACCACATCAACAACGACGGCCGACCACCGCCAGAGCCCGCCATGCCGGTGTACAGCACGCCGACCAGTAACATGCAGGCGGCAGAGGCCGCGATCGCCGAGCTCAACGGCCTGCAGGGCGAGGCGCACGCGGCGCAATCCAAGCGCGTCGAGCAGCTCATCATCGCTGCCAACCGGTAGCAGGGCGACTCGTCCGAATGCGAGATGTCGCGACCCCGACCTGCTGACTCCAAGGAGGCATCTTCGCCCCACAACAGCAAGCAGAACCCAGGCGCCAGGCGCGAGAAGAGCGTCAACTCCGGCAAGAACAAGCGCCAGGCAAACCGCGACAACCCTGACCCGCGAGCCGGCCAGGGAAAGTCGAAACCCGCTCCTGCTCGAGAAGCCGACAGAGGCCCCATCAAGAACAGGCTAGGCCCTCTGGGGCCTGAGGCCAGCGCCAACCTGCGGGGCAGATCGACTCTTTGGCTCTCTCTCGCGCCGTCGAGGAGGAGAGCGCCGCGGGAACCCCGTGCTTCGGCAGGCACATCACGGACGAGCCCTTCCCGGACCTCTTCGTCATGCCCCAAGAGACGCCCAAGTACAACGGCTCCGCCAAGCCGGACGATTGGCTAAATGACTACCTCATCGCCGTCGGCATCGCGGGCGGCAACAGGTGGTTGCCGTGCGCTACGTCTCGCTCATGCTAGTGGGCACAACGCGGACTTGGCTGAACAGCCTTCCGGCTGGCAGCGTCAACTCCTGGCTTGACTTCGAGGAGGTCTTAGCCAGGAACTTCACCAGCACCTACAAGCGCCCGAGTCGCCCGCGCAACTTGCAACTCTGGACCCAAGGCAAAACCGAGTCCGACCGCGACTACCTCACCCGGTGGTCCGAGCTCCGAAACTCATGTGAAGGGGTAAGCGAGCAGCAGGCCATCCAGTTCTTCTCGGACGGCTGCCCAGAGGACACCATGCTAAAGCACAAGCTCTTGCGCGCTGAGCCCAAGACCATGGCCGCGCTCCTTGCGATCGCGGACAAGTACGCCCTTGCCGACTCCAGCATGAAGAGGACCGCCCGGATAGGCGAATCCAGCAGGTCGGCTGACGGCGAGCCGAAGAAGAAGGATCCGGCTTCGGGAGCCGACGACCGCAACTCATCAAGACGGTACGCCGACGGTCGGCGAGACGACCGCAACAAGCGGAAGGGCCAGTACTCGGAGACGCGACGCGACTCCCAGTATGTCGCCCTAGCAGAGGGAGATCGTGCGACCTCGGGAGGCGATCGAGGCCGTATGAGGTCAAGCAATCGTGACTGGTCCGCGACCAAGTACACCTTCGACGCCATGCTCGACATGCCTTGTAAGTATTATGGCATGACCCACAAGCCAGCGAACCACACCACCAGGCAGTGCATCTGGACTAGCCGCATCGGTTGTGGTGAAGGTCTACCGCCTCCCCCAGCCCGACGTCCGGCTGGCGGAGACCGCGACAACCGCAACGACAACCGCAACCACTATGACCGCAACGACAATCGCGGTGACCGGCGTGTGACCGGCACGATGCGGCTCGCCGCACCCGGCTTCGTGAGCCGACAACCGGGTTGCGGAGTTCCCGCATCACGACGCCACCTACGTCATCTACACCAGCATTCGCGACGACAAGCGCGCCCGACGCGCGCTCCATGCAGAGGTGAATGCTATTATTCCTCCCGTTCCCTAGTACATGAACTGGTCTAAGCAGCCCATCGGTTGGGGACGCGAGGACCACCCAAAGGTCATGCCCCGACCCTCATCTCCGACAGTTTGCCTGCGTCTTCTCCCGCGTCCTCATCGATGGCGGCAGCAGCATCAACATCCTCTACCGCGACACGGCAGAGAAGCTGGGCATCGACCTCGGCCACCTAGCGCCCAGCGCGACGGTGTTCCATGGAATCGTGCTGGGGCAATCTTGCTCCCCCATGGGCCAGATCAAGCTGGACGTACTCTTCGGCAAGCCGGAGAACTTTCATCTGGTTTGAGGTGGTGGACCACAGAGCGCGTATCACGCGATTCTCGAGCGCCCCGCGCTCACGAAGTTCATGGCGGTCTCCCACTACGCCTACATGAAGCTGAAGATGCCAGAGAAGGGCAGCATCATCACCGTCGAGGGCGACTACCGGCGCTCCGCCACCTATGCGGCTACCGGCTCGAGGATGGCTGAGGCCTTCATCGTGGCCCAAGAATTCAACAAGATCAAGCAGAAGGTTGCCGGGGAGCCGGACGAACTCCCTGAGTCCAAAATGACGGCTGGCGAAGCCGGCTTCCAGTCTGACCGCGACACGAAGAAGATTCTCCTCGATCCCTCCAACCCGGACAAGTTCGTCCTCATGGGGGCAAACCTCAGCAGCAAATAGGAAGGCGAGCTCTCCGACTTCCTCCGTGAGAATCGGGACATCTTCGCATGGTCTCCAAAAGACATGCCTGGTGTTCCGAGGGAGTTCGCCGAGCACTCGCTTCATGTGAAACCGGACGCCAAGCCGTTACGACAAGGCCTCCGCCGCTTTGCGGAGGAAAGAAGAAAGCGATCAGGGAGGAGATAGCCCGACTACTCACCGCCGGTTCATCATGGATGTGTTCCATCCGGAATGGCTCGCTAATCCGGTCATGGTCCTGAAGAAGAGCAAAACTTGGCGCATGTGTATCGACTACATGAGCCTGAATAAGGCATGCCCCAAGGATCCCTTAGCTCTGCCCCGCATCGATCAAGTCATTGACTCGACGGCTGGGTGCGAGTTGTTGTCATTCCTCGACCCTACTCGGGCTACCATCAGATCAAGTTAGATCCCAAGGATCACTTGAAAACCTCCTTCATCACCCCTTACGGTGCCTTGATTGCGTGGATCACACGTTCGTTGGGAGACCCCAAGAGGAAGGTATGAAGCAGTGTAGCAGCAGTTTCCCTCAGTATGAAACCAAGGTTTAATCGAACCAGTAGGAACAAGAAATCACTTCTGAAGGTTGTTGGTGGCGGAATATGGAACGGCGCAACACCAGGGAATCCGGCGACCGACGTGGAACTTGCACACAACACAATCAAACTACTTTGCCCCAACGAAACAGTGAGGTTATCAATCTCACCGGCTTGCTGAAAACAAAGGATTAAACGTATGGTGTGGAAAACAGTAGTAAATTGCAGAGAATGAAAAGGAACAATGTTTGCAGTTGCTTGTATTATCAGTGTAAAAGAATGGACCGGGGTCCACAGTTCACTAGTGGTGTCTCTCCATAAAAGATAACTAACATGCTGGGTGAACAATATTGAGCGCATGACAATGCATATATATGACATGATGATTACTATGATATTCATGTGGGCATTATGACAAAATACATAGACCGTTATCCAACAGCGTCTATGACTAATAATCCACCGCCAGGTTGTTATCCGAGTTCCCCGTTGGTATTAAGTTGCAAGCAACGGATAATTGCATTAAGTAATGTGCGTAATGTAAACAAATGCATTAGATCTAACGGCGCACCCGTAAGCTAAGCATCGGTTATTTTATCCCTAGTGGCAACAGCACATTCACAATCTTAGAAGTTATTGTCACTCTCCCAGATTACCGGAGGCATGAACCCACTATCTAGCATAAATACTCACTCTTGGAGTTACAAGCATCTACTTGGCCAAAGCATCTACTAGTAACGGAAAGCATGCAAGATCATAAATAACATATAAGATAGATTGATAATCAACTTGACATAGTATTCAATATTCATCAGATCCCAGCAAACACAACATGTAGCATTACAATAAGATGATCTTGATCATGATAGGCAGCTCACAAGATCTAAACATGATAGCATAAAGTGGAGAGACAACCATCTAGCTACTGCCATGGACCCGTAGTCCAAGGATGAACTACTCACGCATCACTCCGGAGGCGGGCATGGTGATGTAGAGCCCTCCGGTGATGATTCCCCTCTCCGGCAGGGTGCCGGGAAGAGCTTCTGAACCCTTCCGAGCTAGGGTTGACGGCGGCGGTGTCTCTGGAACTTTTCGTGGATAATGGCTCGGGTATTTAGGGTTTTCACGCCGGGAGGAATAAATAGGCGAAAGGGCGGCGGCTGGATAGGCCCGTGGGGCCCACACCACCCCACGGCGCGGCAGGGGGGCCCGTGCGGCCCCATGGTGTGGCTGCCACGTGGCTCCCCTCCGTCTCTCCTTTGGACTCCGTGTTCGTGTTGAAAAAATAGGAGGTTTTGTCCAAGTTTCGTCCAATTCCGAGAATATTTCCAGACTAGCTTTTCTGGAATACAAAAATAGCAGAAAACAGGAACTGGCACTGTGGCATCTTGTTAATAGGCTAGTCCCAGAAAATGCATAAAAATGCTATGAAGTGTATATAAAACATGTAAAAATTGGTATAATATCAACATGGAACATCAGAAATTATAGATATGTTTGAGACGTATCAAGCATCCCCAAGCTTAGTTCTACGAGTAGGTAAAACAATAAAAACAAAATAATTTCTGAGGTGACATGCTACAAACATAATCTTGATCAAATAGTATTGTAAAGCACATGTTATGAATGAAGTGATCCAGGTCAATGGTCTATAGTTTGCTAGCAAGTAGATAATGAGCAAACAACTGAATCATATAAGCAAAACTTTTCATGAATAGTACTTTCGAGACAAGCATCAAAGAGTTTTGCATAAGAGTTAACTCATAAAGCAATAGATTCTAAGTAAAAGGTATTTAACCAACACAAAGGAAGATTTAAGTTTCAGCACTTGCTTTCAACTTTCAACATATATATCTCATGGATATTTGTCTACACAAAGCAATATAATAAGTGCAATATACAAGCATATAAAAATTGTTGCACCAAAGTTGACACTAGTGTTTGCTTCTAAGATAGAAAGAAGTAGGAAAACTGACTCAACATAAAAGTAAAAGAAAGGCCCTTCGCAGAGGGAAGCAGGGATTAAATCATGTGCTAGAGCTTTTTAAGTTTTTGAAATCATATAGAGAGTAAAAATATAAGTTTTGAGAGGTGTTTGTTAATTGTCAACGAATCAGAAAATGGAAAGTACAATATGACCCCTGCCAACGGCGCGGCAGGGGGGCCCGCGCGCCCCCATGGTGTGGCTGCCACGTGGCTCCCCTCCGTCTCTCCTTTGGACTCCGTGTTCGTGTTGGAAAAATAGGAGGTTCTGTCCAAGTTTCGTCCAATTCCGAGAATATTTCCAGACTAGCTTTTCTGGAATACAAAAACAGCAGAAAACAGGAACTGGCACTGTGGCATCTTGTTAATAGGTTACTCCCAGAAAATGCATAAAAATGCTATGAAGTGTATATAAAACATGTAACAATTGGTATAATATCAACATGGAACATCAGAAATTATAGATACGTTTGAGACGTATCATGCCTTCTGCTATGTCACCATGCCTTTTGGTTTGAAGAATGCAGGAGCCACGTACCAGCGGTGCATGCAGAAGTGTTTGCATGACCAAATCGGTCGCAACGTACATGCATATGTGGACGACATTGTCGTTAATACCAAGGAACAGGGCCCCCTCCTTGGAGATCTGGAGGAGACTTTCTCCAACCTCCGGCGCTTCAAGATGAAGCTCAACCGGAGAAGTGCGTATTCGGTGTCCCGGCAGGCCAGCTACTCGGCTACCTGATGTCAGCTCGCGGCATCGAAGCCAACCCGGACAAGATCGCCGCCATCGAGCGCATGAAGCCGCCAACCCACCTACGCGATGTGCAGAAGTTCGTCGGCTGCCTGGTGTCGTTGAGTCGGTTCGTCGGCCGGCTCGGGGAGAAGGCCCTGCCCCTGTACACCCTCATGCGAAGACTAGTGGCAAGTTCACCTGGACCCCAGAAGCCGACGCCGCCTTCTGGGACCTCAAGAGCACGTTGTCGTCTGCCCGGGTGCTGGCCCCTCCAACTCCAAAGGAGCCCATGCTGATGTACATCGCGGCCACCAACCGGGTCGTCAGCGTCATCCTCGCGGTCGAGCGTCAGGAGGAGGGAAAGGAGCATCCCGTGCAGCGGCCGGTCTACTACTTGAGCGAGGTGTTGCCCACCTCCAAGCAGAACTACCCGCACTACCAGAAGATGGCCTACGGCGTGTACCTCGCCGCCACAAAGCTCAAGCACTACTTCCAAGAGCACCCCATCACGGTGGTGAGCACCGCTCCCCTCTTGGAGATCATTGGCAACAAGGACACCACAGGTCGAATGGCGAAGTGGGCCGTCACGATGGCCGCCCACCACATCCTCTACGAGCCCAGGAACGCCATCAAGTCCCAATTTTTGGCAGATTTCTTCGCCGACTGGGCCGAAACGCAATACCTGCCTCCAGCTCCGACTCCTCGCATTGGCGGATGCACTTCGATGGTTCCAAAATGCGTGGGGGCTTGGGAGCCGGCATCGTCCTCAGCTCTCCCAAGGGAGACAAGTTGGAGTACATGCTGCAGATCCACTTCACCGCCTCCAACAACGTCGCCGAGTACGAGGCTTTGGTCCATGGGCTTCAGCTGGCAAAAGCAATGAACATCCGCCGCATCATGTGCTACGGGGACTCGGGCCTCATCATACAGCAATCCTCGGGCAACTGGGACGCCAAGGACGCCAACATGGCCTCCTACCGCTTCTTCGTGCAGCAGATCAGCGGATGCTTCGAGGGCTGCGAGTTCCACCACGTCCCTCGTACGCACAATGAGGCCGCCGATGCTTTGGCGCGCAATGGCTCCACCCCTCAATCCATCCCGCCGGGCATCTCCTCGAGCACCTGCACAAGCCATCCATCAAGCCATCTTCCGACTCCGAGTCCATCTTCATACCCGACTTGGGGCCCCGACCTCCGCCGCCGTAGCAAGCTCGCCGGATACCGGAGACGGCGTCAAGAAGGCGCGAACCCAAAACAGAACGTCACCTTCTGGTTCTCGGAACCCGGGGGCTGGCAGCTCGGCATCACCCTCCGGCTCCAAGGACTCAGGGACTGGCGACGCCACGCCGCCTGCCCACTCCGCGGACCCGGGGGCTGGCAGCCGACCATCGAGAGCGTCTTCACCATTAGGGAGGCGTCGTCTTGGGCCCATCCTTTCCTGACCTACCTCATCTAGGACGAGCTGCCTGAGTACGAGGTCTTAGCCCGGCAAATCGTACGCCGCTCCAAGGCCTACACCATCATCAACAATGAGTTGTACAAACGCAGCGTGTCGGGCGTCTTTCTACGCTGCATCGAGCCGGAGGAAGGGCGTGACCTCCTCAAGGACATTCACCAGGGTGAATGCGGCCACCACGCGTCGTCGAGAGCCATAGCGGCTAAGGCCTTACGCCATGGTTTCTACTGGCCAACTGCCCTCGCCGACGCCGAGGCGGTCGCCCGCAAGTGCAAGGGCTGTCAACTCTTCGGTCACAGCAGCATCAGCCAGCTTCAGCTCTAAAGATGATCCCCATCACCTGGCCATTCACGGTCTGGGGCTCGACATGGTCGGCCCCTTCAGGACGGCGCGCAGCGGCATGATGCATCTCCTAGTGGCGGTGGACAAATTCACCAAGTGGGTCGAAGTGAAGGCCATCAAGAGGCTGGACAGCTACTCCACGATCTCGTTCTTCGAGGACATCATCAATCGATACGGGTACCCGCAAAACATCATCACTGACAATGGCACGAACTTCGCCAAGGGCGTCTTCGCGCGTTTCTGTGGCAATCGCGGGATCTGGATCGACGTCGCCTCAGTCGCACACCCGCAGGCCAACGGCCAAATAGAGAGAACCAACGGGTTGATCCTATCCGGGATCCGACCCCGGCTAGAGGAACCTCTGCACCGAGCTCCCGGCTCCTGGTTGGACGAGCTGCCAGCCGTCCTCTGGAGTCTGAGAACAACCCCAAACCGATCGACCGGCTACACGCCGTTCTTCCTCGTGTACGGGGCAGAAGCCATCCTCCCAATCGACATCGAGCACAACTCACCGCGATTCGCCATGTTCACGCCAGCGGAGGCCAAGGAAGAGCGAGAAGACGGAGTTGACCTACTCGAGGAGGCACGCGAGTTAGCCCTCTCAAGGTCGGCCATCTACTAGCAAGACCAGCGACGATACCACAGCAAGCGCATCCGCCGGATCGTGTTCCGCGAAGGAGATCAAGTCCTCCGGCTAACCCGGGACAAGAAAGGCATGCACAAGCTCTCCCCACCTTGGGAGGGCCCGTTCATCATCAGCAAGGCCCTGCACAACGACTCGTACTACCTCGTCGACGCGCGCAAGCCAAGGAAGAACAAGAAAGACATGGCTGGCGAGGAGTCGGAAAGGCCATGGAATCCCAGTCTCCTACGCCCTTTCTACGCCTAGATGTGCGATGTACGTATCCTGGTATCCAGACCATGAATGAAAGAGGCAGCCCCAATGAAAGGACAAGGATGTCGCCTATAGGGGGTGAATAGGCGATTTAAAACTTTTCGGTTTAGGCTTGATAATTGCGGAATAAAACTAGATGTTTAAATTAACAAGCCAACAACCTAAATAAACTAGGTCACCTATGTGCACCAACAACTTATGCTAAGCAAGACAAGCAGCAAGGTGATAGCAATAAAGGATACTTCAAGCACGAAGGCTATCACAATGTAAAGTGCATAAGTAAAGTGCTCGGGTATAGAAATAACCGAGGCACGCGGAGACGATGATTTATTCCCGAGTTCCTCCTTTTTAGGGGAGTACGTCTCGTTGGAGGGGTGTGTGTTTCAAACTCAAACGCCACAAATGGCCTCACCCTATTCTCCGATGAACCTTGCCCAAAAGCTCGGTTCACCTTCCACTATTGATTACCTTTTGGGCGGAAATTGAGTCCCTTACAACAATCTTGAGGCACAACCCACAAAAGGATTGAGAGCTCCCAAGTGGCCACAAAAGGCGTCTAGGGTCCAAAGACCCAAGAGAAACAAGCTCACGAATTTTCACTTCCACGAATCCTCGTGGAGAGCACAAACCGATGCACAAAAGCAATGGCAAGATCACAAAAAGTGCTCAAGTCCTTCACTCTCAAATCCCACCAAAAGCAACTAATGCTTATGGGGAGAGAAGAGAGGAAGAACAAAGGAGGAGAAATACCAAGAACTCCAAGATCAAGATCTACTAGGTTCCCCTCACTTAGAGGAGAGATGGATTGGTGGAAATGTAGATCTAGATCTCCTCTCTCTTTTCCCTCAAAGATATGCAAGAATCATGGGAGGAATTGAGAGAGGGGCAAGCTTTCCATGGTCGACAATGGTGGGAGAGAGAGGGAAAAAACGTGCTCAAATGATTGGGGACCATTGGGGAAGAAGGGGGACGTATATAGGTCCTCACAAAAAAGAGCCGTTGCTGGAAAAACATCGGACCGGAAATTTCCGGTGTAAGTCCGGATATTTCCGGACCTCCGAAAAACGGCTAAGTCCCCCAAATTTTCGGAACTGAACTCTGGCCGGAAATAGTACCGGAAATTTCCGGGGGACCGGATATTTCCGGACTAAAGACAGGAAATTTCCGGACCTCAGAAAACTGCAAAAACACCAAAACAAAAACGACAATAAGTTTTGCATCCGGACTCCGTTTTCGATGTTCTTGGTCTCGTTGGCATTACCACAACGAGCACGACAAGATTATGCAATGAAACATCATAGTCCAATATGGGAGGATAAAACCAAATGTAGAAAGGTAAAACCTTTCTAAAAAAGAACAACCGATAAAACCTCCAACAACAAAAACGCAACAAGGTATTCATGTGAAATCCTTTTTTATGAATTAGAGCTTGAAATGGAGATGAACACAAACTCTAAATTCTCACATGGATAAAAACCAAATAAGAACCAAGAAAGATGATATGCCAAATATGCAAAGGTTTGAGCTCTCCACAAAGATGCGATCAAGTTACTCACTTGAAAGCCCCTCTTGATAGTACGGCATCTATCCTATAACCCGGTCTCCCACTAATAGCATGAGACCGGTAAAATAGAAACCCTATCAAGAACATACCTTTGCCTTGCGCACTCTACTTGAGCTAGATGATGACGATATTGATCTGTTCAAGTGGACCACCTTTCTTGATTGCGCTTTACTTGGTGAAGACTCATATATCGCTCCCCCATACACCAAGATGGGAGTGCCTCTTTAGGAACATCTTCAATTGACCATTATCTCCAAATGGGTTGTAAGCTTCAAGCATATGATATCTTCTAGATGCCCATCTTGAACTTGCACATCTCAACCTTGATGACGATCACCACTTGACGTCATCCTCCATGAGCAATAAGAAATCTTCCTTTTGATACAAGGCCATGGAGAGATACCTAACCCCAACAAAGGAAAGCCACACACGTATAATGGGTTAGTTCACAAAGCTATATGGACAATTTCTTACCATACCATTGGATCACATGATCCCACATGGTATATCATTTAGCTTTGTATGTTGATCAACTTGAATCCACTCTTTGCACTTAGTATTGATCAACCTAGTATCTTTTCATCTTCTTGATCATATCAAATATGTCCATTATAATCAATTATCTTGATGGCATACAACCTTGAATTCAACACATGGAGTTCAAGCGATGCCAATGGACAAACCTATAAGAATAACTCAACACAAACATTAGTCCATAAGGATTGTCATTAATTACCAAAACCATACATGGGGACACCATGCACTTTCAATCTCCCCATTTTGGTAACTGATGACAATCCTTTTGCGAGGGTTTATATAATAAATTAAGCAACTGTCGGAGAATGACTCCCACGAAACAGGGATGGTCAAGGTCACGAAGAGAGTTCGTGGAAGGGGCTGAACACATTGGTCAAACAACCCTCAACCTGCATGGCGACGGTGCTCGTCGAGCATGAGGAGGGACATCACGACAGAGATGAACACCAGCCCGTACCCAGGTTCACGGCCCTCGTGTGGAGGTAACACCGCTACTCCTGCTTGTCTGTATTGCACTGCTTATGGAGGTTACAGTACAATGAGCTTGCCGAGGCTCTCTTTTGGCAGTGGTGTGCACAAGGAAGGGGAAACTGTGGTCTTCTTCCTTGCGCGTAGGTAGCTAAGCTAGAATGAGAATGCGATCCTTGCTACGGTGGTGCACCTCCTCCTTTTATAGGCGCCCGGGCCTCTTCCCTGCGCTTGCGCCGCGGAAGGGCTACCACATGGCGACAGAAGGGGAAGCACGGTGCACCGCAGCCCAGCTGTCCATGGACGCGGTCCATGGGCGTAAAGCTGATGCCTGTGGCAGAGAAACCACCGTCCATGCAGGACGGCCAGCTGGGGCTGCAGAGGAACGTGGGGGTGCCCACAGTGACGTTTGCCGTGGAGCGTAGCGCCGGCCGGTCCCCTTATCACCAAAGAGGAAATCCTTGTAGTCCGGTGCGGATGGCGCAGCTTTGTTGACTCCTTTAATCACCGAAATGGCAACTGCGGCGTCGTCGTCACCGCGCGCAGAGGCGCGCGTCACTCTGCGGCCGCTGCAGAGCCCATGTGCGCTCTGCAGAGGTTGCTTTGCAGCGAAGGAATCCCCACGAGGGCTGGGGTGCCCTGTGGAGGATTTGGCGTTGACCTCTCTCCAGGGGAGATCACCTTGAAGAGGGGGGCAGCAGTGAGGAGGCCTCCGCAGGCCTCTGCTGCCTCCTAAGCCCTCGCGAGGCGATTTGCCTCGCGAGTCTCTCCAAGCCGTAGGCTTGGTCCTTAGCGAAATTTACCCATCGAGTGTCGAGGGCTGTGGAGGACAGGCCCAGCACACCCGGTTCTCACTGGGCCGACAGTAGCCCCCGGGCCCATGATGGGCACGATGTAGTCCAGTGGACACAGGCGAATCGTCATGGGCCCAAAGTGTCCGGCCGGCCCGAGACACGTGTAGGGCAGTTACGCCGCGACGACACGTTCTCTTCGGAGATGATGGGCGTAGTGGGGGGCCCACCACGTCTTGGTAACTGCCCTGAGGTGATATAAAGCCTGCAGCGCCGGTTCAGGCAGCAGTTACTGCATCATTTGCGCGCCCGTCTCCTTGCTCTTGACTTCTGCGCTTCCGTGTCCCCGGCGCTCTTCCTTCGCAATCTTGCTGCAATGGCGCCCAAGAAAGCCACCGCGGCCACGAAGGGCAAGGCAGTGGTGCAGGGCGGCGAGCCTGCTGCGATGCAGCAGGACGGAGACTTCGAGCCGGCTCTGACCGGCTTCCGCTTCGAGAAGGAAGCCAGCTGGACAAGGTGCGTCACATGGCGGCCTCGGCGACCAACGAGCACGGCGCCACGGTGCTCAAGGTGGCGGGCAACTCCTTCGACAGCTTCTACCCCATCTTCATGCACACCCTCTTCGCCGGGCTCGTGCCTCCTTTCTCCGACTTCTTCCTGGCGGTTCTGGAGCGCTACCAGATCCAGGTTCTTCATCTCCACCCCAACTCCATCCTTGTCCTCGCCATCTTCGCCTATCTCTGCGAGGCGTACATCGGCATTCCGCCCTCGGTGGACCTCTTCCGCAGCTTCTACGCGCTCCGGTTCACGGCGAACAAGGAGCGGTCGGGGTGCGTGTCCTTCCGCATCACCGATGGCATGAAGGGCGTCTACATCCCCATCGCGCGGAACGGCGAGAACATTGTGACCAGCGTGACGAAGAAGGTGGAGGACTTCCGCAAGCGCTGGTTCCTCATGAAGTTCGGGAGCCAGAGCGCCTTCTTCGAACTGCCTGAAGCGCCTCCGACGAAGAGGGCGAGCTGGTCTTCCAAGGCGCTCAAGGGCGCGACACTTGGCCCCGTGGTAAGGCGCTTGAGGGACCTCCGCGAGGCAGGCCTCACCGGGCAGATGGTGGCCAAGGACTTCGTGAGGCGTCGCATTGCTCCGCTCCAGAGGCATGCGGACGCGATGTGGCTGTACTCCAACCAGAGGGACAAGATGCGCCTGAGCGCAACCCTCTTCACGCAGGAGGAGGTGCACACATCATGGAGACCCTCTTCACGTCTCCAGACATCCCCACGCCTACCGACAAGGCTGTTCTGCTCCACAGGATCGATCTCGGGCGTCGCGTCTCGCACGTGCAGACGATGCCGAAGTTCGACCAGTGGGGCCTGGTGCCTGAGGGGCATGTCGGGCCTCGCGAGGATCCGGAGTCTGCGGCGCAGGGGGCGCCAGCTGAGGGCGACGAGGAGACGACGGAAACGCCCGCGGAATCTGACGCAGGCGCAACCGGCGCCTCGGGAGGCCCCGCTTCTTCGGCGGAGAACTCGAGCACCTCGAAGAGTGCGGCGCCTGAAGTTGAGATCCACGAGATCTCCTCAGGCAGTGGCGACCAGTTCGTGGTCGCTCCCTCGCAGCGTGTCGAGGGAAAGGAGGAGAGCGATGATGATGGTGCTTCGTCGGGCCACTGCGAGCCCCGCTCCAAGGCGGTCCACGACAGGAACGCCGGAGCCCGGGAAGGGGCAGAGGCACGGACGAGCGCGGAGCCCAGTGCTCCGCCCGCGCGGCGGACGAAGAGGAAGTGGGTCGACACCGCGGCGTAAGTTTTGTATTCCCTTTTCTGTTTGATGTCATTCTTGTGTAGACTTCTCGAGGGGTTTTTGAACCTTTTCCTCTCCAGGCGCCCGAGGAGCCAAAACGGCGGAGGCTCCGGAGACTTGGAGAGATCCCCAGCGCTGCAGCGGCGTCTGCAGCGCCTACGGCTGACGAGGTGCCTCCCGAGGGCACCGCTTCTTCTCCCGAGGCTGCGGCGCCGCCTCCTGAGGCAGAGGAGCGCCACGAGGAGAAGGAGGAGGCAGAGGTGACGATGCCGCCGCCTGTGCGGCCTGACGTCTCTCCTGTGCGGCAGGAGGGGGCGCCGGAGAAGGATGCGGCAAGGTCCGGCCGCCGGCGAAGGAGCGTGCGGCGGAGACAGCGGCGTTTGCAAAGCGCGCGCTGACGTCGAGATGGAGGAGGCCACCGCGTCATCGCCCCCACCGAGCACGAGCCTTGGAGAGCCTACGGTGGACTCTGAGGCCGCTGCGGGGGCGGCCTCAGCTGAGAAGGCCAACCCTGCCCCTGGGGGAGAGGAGAGTGCTCCCCAGGGGCAAAAAATGGTGGGGTTGATGGTGAGGGCGCCTCGAGCCCCCAGAAAGCCTCCAGCGTGGGAGGCGAGGGGGGTTCTCATCAGAGCCCCCAGAAGGCCCCTTGCGTGGACGAAGAGGGAGGCTCGCACCAGAGCCCCCAGGCGCGCCTCGAGGCCACTCAGAGCCCAAGGCGCGACGCTCCGGAGTCCTCGGCAGGCGCCGGCGCTTCCAGGCCCTCTGGTGAGCCATGGGCCTTAGTCCTGCGGGGGCGGCGCCCAGTTGCAGCTCGCCGTGGGGCTGTCCTTCGCTCGGCGAGGGAAGCGCTCGATGGGCTTGAGGCCCAGCTCGCTGAGGAGGATCGCACCAGGGCGAGGAGGACGCCGAGCTTGCGCGGGGCTGGGCTTGTCTTCAGGAGACCGTGGGCGCTGCCGCCGGAAGGACGAGGCAGCCCAGGCGCAACGCGAGGCAGCGCTGCGCTCCGCTGAGGAGATCCGCATCAGCGTGGTCCGCGAAGTTGAGGAGACCCTTGCGGACCTGGGTGCTAGGCGCGAGGCTCTCGAGGCGGAGACCGAGGCCAAGCATCAGGAGCTGGCGGCGCGTGAGGCGGCGGTCTCCACCAAGCACAAAGAGCTTCTGGACCGTGAGGCGGGGATCGTTGCCGAGTCGGAGAACGTGCGGCAGAGCTTGGAGAAGTTCCGTGAGAACCTGCGCATCCGCGAAGACCTGATCGTGCAGCGCGGAGCTGAACTTGACGCCCGCGAGGCCGAGACACGCAAGCGCGAGGAGCAGGTTGAACAGATCGAGAAGGATCAATCCGCGCAGCGGGAGCACCTGGAGTCTCGCGAGAGCAAGGTTACCCAAGACGAGGCGTTCTACCAGAAGCGCCTGCGCAGACCAATGAGAACCTCCGCAAGAAGGAGGAGAAGATGGCGGAGGAGTCCGCGACCAAGGAGAAGCTCTTCCGTGACAACTGCAGGAAAGAGTTCGCGGAGAAGGCCAAGAAGCAAGAGGATCGCTTCACGAAGAGACGCAACGAGCTTGAGGCTCGCATCAGGGATCTTGAGGCCCAGAAGAAGCGATTTGACTCCCGCCTCCAGGTTGCTGCGGAGGCCCGGACGCGCGCGGAGCAGGACCTTGCTTCCTTGACGCAGGACATGATTGAGATGCAGCAGCAGGTGGGGCCTGTTGTGGAGCTTGTCGAGGAAGCTCGGCAGAGCGCTCTGGCCGCACAGGTCCTGTCGCCCAGCGGGAGCGCATGTTCGTCTCCTTGGTGAGGCGTGCGCGGACTGTTGCGGGCCGCCTGGGGGCCGAAGCCCCAGTGCTTCCTGCCGAGGGAAACTCTGACGTCGCACCTACCTCGGCTTCTTTGAGCAGCTCCTCACCGGCCTTGAGGAGGTCGTGACGAACCTTGACGACCTGGTCGACAACGAGAGCCGCGAGCTCCTTGGCGTCGCGGTCGGCCAAGTCTTCGCCAACCTTGCACACCTCCACCCCGGCTTCGACTTCGCAGCTGTGATGGAGCCTCTGGAGCAGAAACTTGCCTCGAAGCTGGACGCCTCGGTGTGGGACGACGTGGAGAAGTATGTTCAACGCTTCAAGAGGGTTGAGGTCGAGGAGAGCGACGACGAGGCAGGCGCTGAGGAGGTGGAAGGCGCCGAAGAGGAAGCTGAAGAGGAGGCTGAGGAGGATGGTGACGGCGATGCCCCTGCCTAGGCCGCTCCTGCAACAAGACGCGCTTGAGGCGCAGCTATCTTTGTTTTAAGACTTGTTTTATTTCATTCTGGTTTGTAAGACACTTTAACGTGTGCTACTATGTGTATGTCCCTCGATGGGCCTTTTATCCCTGTTCCATGTCTTTTTTCGCTCTACGTCGTCAGGACCCATCTCTTTGCGCTATGACTCCGCCACTGCGGTATGCCGGAGCTTTGACTCGGCAAGGCCGGGGGGTGTTTAAGGCTTAGAGAGGTAAGGGCTCTCGAGTCGCGGTGCTCGAGGGCCCCCCTTTGACGCACAAGCAGTCCATGGAGTGTGAGGGAGAAAAACCCGCTCGAGGGACGGCAGATACTCGTGAGAGAGAGGAAAAACTCCTGAGGCGCGAGCGCTGGACTTAGCTTTGCGAGACTTTGGTCTCGTAGAGGGCGTTGGTTTCCCTGATGGTGCGCTTCCCTCTTGAGGCCGGAGCGTGGCTTCACGAGCTTGGGGGGACTCTTGTTCCCTGTATTGGTTAGAGAGGCAAACCCAAAGCAAGTACATGGTAGTAAAACTCATGCGCGCTTATAGGTTTCCTCATGAGTATCTCGCGAGGAGAGTAAGCACCAAGGTCCTTTGGTGAGGTGGCGTGTTTGGGAGCAAGCCCTTGGGCCAGAGCTCTTTGGTGAGGTAACAGGCGTGAGAGCGTGCTCACGTGTTAGAGCTCGGATCCTTTGGATTTTGCGGTGCTGCTGGGGTGCTCTCGAGGCACAGTCACCGTACTCAGCCCCGCTCGCGAGGTGCGCATGGGGAAAAATATGAGCGCGAAATGAACTAAGATGATGAAAAGTAAAACTCACCACCAAAATATTACACAGCGGCGCCTCAGCGCAATGTTTCATTGAGAAACGAATTGGTTCATTACACTTGGTATTGCCAAGATAAAGTTTTCCATGTCGAGGCATGGGGACCACATTCAGTGGCTGAGACTCTTCACGGCCTGCGGCGGCACGTTATCAGGAGAGCTCGGAGGGGCTGGCCCTCGGGAGGAGAAGCTTTTGTGAAGCTTGGAGGTGAAGTTGTGTGCTTCCCTCTAGAGACAAAAAATGTCTGGCGTGACTATGATCACGGGTAGAACTTGCGTAGATGCGCGATGTTCCATGGATTCTTGACCGGGATGCCGTCCTCCGTTTCGAGGCGTACCGCGCCGGGCCTGGCGATGTGTGCGACCCTGTAGGGGCCTTCCCACATGGGCGAGAGCTTGTGGAGACCTTCCCTGGAGAGGATTCTCCTGAGGACGAGGTCGCCTGTCTCCAGAGTGCGTGGGCGTATGTGGCGGCTGTGGTAGCGTCGCAGGTCTGCTGGTACTTTGCGGCCCTGAGGGCGGCACGGCGGCGTAGCCCGTCGAGGAGCAGCAGGTCGTGTTGTGGAGGTCTTCCTGATCATCCTCATTGAAGGCAAGGACCCGTGGGATCCATGCTTGATCTCTGTGGGGAGGACTGCTTCAGCTCCATACACGAGGGCAAATGGCGTCTCACCAGTGGGCTTCGTGGGGTTCGTGCGGATGGACCAGAGCACGGACGGGAGTTCGTCTATCCAGCCCTTGCCGTAGCCCTTGAGGCGATTGAAGCTTCTTGTCTTGAGGCCCTTGAGGACCTCAGCATTTGCTCGCTCGGCTTGGCCGTTGCTCTGTGGGTGAGCCACCGAGGCGAAGCAGAGCTTGGTGCCGAGGCTCTCGCAGTAGGCCCTGAAGATGCCGCTGGTGAACTGTGAGCCATTGTCGGTGATGATGCGATTTGGCACACCAAAACGGCAGACCAGGCCTCTGATGAATTTTACTGCTGCTCTGGCCGGTATGCTGCGCACTGCTTCAACCTCTGACCATTTGGTGAACTTGTCGACGGCCACGAAGAGGAAACGGTAGCCCCCTTGCGATCTCGGGAAGGGTCCCAAGATGTCTAGCCCCCAGACCGCGAAAGGCCAGGAGAGCGGGATGGTTTGGAGTCCCAGTGCAGGCTGATGGACTTGCTTGGCGTGGAACTGGCACGCATCGCAAGACTGGACGATGGTGGTAGCATCTTGAAGCACTTGGGGCCAGTAGAATCCGCTCCTGAAGACCTTGCCTGCCAGGGTGCGTGCAGAGGAATGGTGGCCACACTCTCCACTGTGAATGTCTCTGATCAGCATGCGGCCTTCCTCGGGGGGGACGCACTTGAGTGCAATTCCATTTGGGCGCTTGCGGTACAGGTCTCCCTCGAGGATGTAGTATGACTTGGCTTGTCGAGCAACTCGTTCCGCCTCCGCGTCTTCTTCGGGGAGGACTCCCTTCAACAAGTAGTCCTTGAGTTCGTCGACCCAGCCTGTCTCTTGATGCACCATAGCCAGCAGCAGACGCTCCCCTGAGGATGGACCGCAGTTGGGTGCTCCACCTACAGGAGGTGGTGGGAGTACTTCGTCTGTGCTTGTGGCTGCTGCTTCTTGTGGCTGCTTTATGGACGCCTTGGAGAGTCTCTCTTCAAAGACGCCGGCCGGCTGGGCCTGCCTTCGTGATGCTCGCTTGGCGATGTCATCTGCCTCCTGGTTCTCCTTCGCGGGATGTGCATGAGCTCCATACCCCTGAAGTGCTTCTCGAGCTTGCGGACCTCTTCAAGGTAGGCGGCCATGTGGTCGTCTTTGGCGTGTAGCTCTTGTTGGAGAAGTTAACCAGGAGCTGGGAATCACCCTTTATGAGTAAGTGCTTGACGCCAAGGGCGATTGCGGCTCTGAGCCCGGCGAGGAGGCCTTCATACTCGGCGATATTGTTGGAGATCTTGTCTATTGTGAAGCACAACTGGACGGCGTAGTAGAGCTTGTCACCTTTTGGTGAGGTCAGGACAACGCCAGCCCCACCATTGCGGCAGGCGAAAGCTCCGTCGAAGTGCATGGTCCAGTGGCTTGGCATTGTATCTCCAGATGACGCGGTTTCTTCTTCACGAGGCTCTTCAGGAGTTGGGTCTGTCCACTCGGCGACGAAATCCGCCAGCGCTCTTCCTTTTATGACTCTTGTGGTGTCGAAGCGCAAGTTGAATGGTTGCAGCTCGATGTTCCACCCTGCGACGCGATCGGTGGCGTTGGGGTTGCGCAGGATTTGCTCCAGGGGGAACACGTGACCACCGTGATGGGGTGGCCCTGGAAGTAGTGGCGTAGCTTCCTGGAGGCGATGAGGAGCGCGAGGAGGAGCTTCTGCTGCACTGGGTAACGCTCGCGAGCATCTCGCAGTACAGTACTGACGAAGTAGACAGGATGCTCGACGAGGGTCGTCGATGGCGCTGCAGCGTCGGCTCCCTCGAGAGACTCCTCAGGACCTTTGGCGAGGTTTTCCTGTGGAGGAGTCTCGGCAGGGGTGCTTGTAGTAGACTCGACTTGAGGCTGTGGGTCTGGCACTGGGCCTGGAGAGACTATTTCCTCGTCGGGAGGTTCTGGACTTGGTGTGGCCGTGCTTTTCTTGGGGAGAACTGGCTCTTCTCTTTCCACCACCAGGACGGCGCTTGCGGTTTGTGGAGTGGCTGCTAGGTACTCAAATGCTTTGTCTGCCTCTGGAGTCCACTTGAAGTTGCCGGATTTCTTCATGATCTTGAAAAATGGCAGAGCTCTCTCGCCGAATTTGGAGATGAAGCGGCCTAAGCTGGCCATGCATCCTGCTGATAATCCCCAAGAGCAAGGAATCACTGTAGCACAATTCGATAAGTATTTGAGTGTCGAACCCACGAGGAGCTGAAGGTAAACTATCTATTCTCTAAAGCCCTATAACCCTCTTATATGGCCTTTTATGCAAAGCAATAAATATGAAAGGATCTAACTAATGGAAGCAAGTGACGTGGAATGGATTTATCTAGTAGCAAGTTTCTCAAGCAAGTTTCAGACACAGGTTTCTTAGAGCAAGTTTCTCTCAGCAGTTTTCTCAAGCAAGTTTCTCAAGCAGCAAGTATCAAATATCTCAAGTAGCAAATATCTCAAGGGAGCAAATGTTCTAGCAATTGTTATTTCATTCGCGTGGTTGTCACAATTAGTGAAGCACATGTTTCAGTCTTAGTTGTTTCTTTTTGGTGGGAGTCATAAATAGGTGTAGCCAAGTAAATGAGCAATAACACAACTCTTATGATGGATCTCATGGCCAAATAAATGTGCAGCACAAGAATTATTAATACATAATTGTCCCACCATAGCCTTAAGTTCTAGGGTCCCCCATATATATCCCCCATAAAGTAACTTCAAGTCTCAGACACCGGTTTCTCTCTACTCCGACATGTCCTACTCAATCCATTACGCTACGGTGATCACCTTACATGCATTCTCCAACATATGCGTGCACTCATATATTGTACATAAAGACAATCATAAAAGATAACAACACTTGTATGCAACGAATCAACGAACTATGGGAGACACAATAGATCAAGGGAATAGTATATTGCACCACACATCATGTTTGCCAAGAGTTTACAGTGGGGAGATGGAGATGATCTTGCTGTAGATGTCGATGATGAACACGCCGGAGGGGGGTGGAGCCCTCCGGAGGTGATTCCGGCGGCGTTTCCCCCCTCCGATCTTCTCCGGCGGCAGCCTTCTGACTCTCTGTTTCGTGGTTTTCTGTTTCTCCGCCGCCTCCTTTCGCGAAACACCAGGAGACCTTTTTTATAGGCGTTTTTAGGTCAAGACGAAGTCGGTGGACGAAAGATCGACGGCCACGGAGCTCCGAGGTGGAAACGAGATAGGCCCACGCGGCCATGTACTTTAGGCCGCGTGGGACCCTCCCATTTCCAGCCTGTTGGGCTCCTGGTCTTCAATTTAAGCCCATTGCGTTCGTCTCGAAAATTCTGAACCGTGCTCTTTGGCCTTGCCCTTTTTGGAGTCCCGAAGCTCCCGGAAAGTCTAAAACACTAAAAAAGACGTTTTCTGGAAAAACAGGATTAATTCCAAATAAATGGGAAAACTATGAAGTATTCCCAAAATCATTATAAAACATTGATATAACCCTTATATGATGCAAATATGATTGGAATGTGAGTAAATAAAGTGCAAAGTTCATGTATGCATTTTACATGCATCAACATCCCCAAGCTTAACCCATGCTCGTCCTCGAGTATGAAGGTGATAAAACTAACATGGACTTTGCAATTTAATACTAACAATGGATATCAAAGATGATTACAATTGCTACATAAAGTCAAATGATTCATTCTTCAAAGGAGTAGCAATATGCAAGATAGTTTATGAAGTGATATCAAGTATTCAAGACAAGGATGTTCATTGATAGCTCACAAAGTGTAACATAGAAGCAAGTAATATGGACCACATGTATGCATAATGATAAGAAAGAACATCCTACAATGGTCATAGAGTGTAGATGAAAATCTGAAGATGATAGGTGTACACTTTGAAAAGATGTATATGTGAGTAGAGGTAAAGCATGCATAAGTTTCATCCAACTTCCAAACTCTTCTACTTAAGTTAATGATTGCAATATGGTATTCATTGGTGTCAAGCTCTCATTGCCCCTATCATCGCATCTTGAGTGATTAAAGTTTAATGTGAAAGCAAATATGAGTAGTGTGCTTGACAAAGTAAAGGTTAGGTGTCTCATGCCCCTTGAATACAAGTACCTACACCATGATTACTCAACTTAGGAAACAAAGCAAGTTCAAGTTATATATCACTGTAAGTAATAATAGTATCATCAAGAGCATCAACTAGGGTACCTCTTGTCCCAGGATATGGAACAAGCCCATATCAAAATGACAAGACAAACAAACAAGATGAAAAACCTCAACACCCTTTTTATTTACCATTGGAATAGCTTTTTATTGTAAGGTGTGTCATAGATAATTCACCATAGCATGTAAGTAAATTTCCACCATGAATAATGCATGGCTTAGATTAGCGGCCCAGGCGTCTCTCTAACCATTTATACAAACTCATTTAAACTTCTTCATTTCCACCTCATTTCACCATGATAGGCATCCATAAACAAAAGTACATGATATCAGCTAAATGAGATGAAGGAGCATGTTGAAAGCTTTGCATGTGACAGCACATATGGGCTAACTCCCAACCTCGAACATTTATCAAGCCACTAGCATCATAATCTTAATCACAATGGGTCATGTTTTATTTATTGCAATGATAGTAAAATGTGCATCAAGTTCGTGACAGCTATATAACCAACTTTTCCCATGGCAATCAATAACATAATCATTTTCATTCAGATGTATAGATAACACAAATATCATGATGAACATACTCGGAATAGCATATAGCTAGTAGGTAGATATGGTGGACTCACTGGAATAACTTTGGTTGAAGGTGTTGGAATGTTTGGGCTAGCAAAAGGGAGAAAGTTGACCATCTAGATGCATGCATGAGTGTCCATAGAACTAACTAATCCATGTTAAACCAAGTAAAATAACAATCAGCACCAAAACATGAATAAGTTATAGCTCTTCAAAAAGGATTTGCAAACTATTACTCATAAACAAGCTCATGAATCATGCAACTATATGTATCATTAAATATCAAATCAAACATCCCTTTTCCCAATCTTATAAAAGCATCCAACATATTTCAACCCATATTTCCAGTAGCTCTCTCATATATAATTGATAGTGTGGTGGTCTCTCAAGACTCAAACAAAAACAAAAAACGACGCTCCAAGTTTATGCGATAAAGTGTTTCGATCGAAAAACAGAAGTTGGACGTGCGCAAACCGAGAGTGTGTAGATCCAGCGGGGTTGTCTTCACATCCCCAAGCTTATGGTCTTCACCATCCTTGGATAGCTCTTGGTGCATCTCCTCCAATCCCTGTGAAAAAACTTCAAAACACCGTTTCTCCCATCTCTTTTCTGTGGGGTGCATTAACAGTGATAAACAAATAGGTTCCTTGCTGCATATAATCCTTGAACAAAAATTCATATGAATGTCCAGAAAGTATATAATGTTGTATGCCTACTCATAAACTCAATTGGATAAAAAAGATTCAACTTAAAAGCTCAAATCATGCATCAAACAAAATGGGACAGAATCTGTCCAGAAAAACAGCAGCAGCAAAACGTATTTTTATACCCTACCAAACTTTCTCGAAAAATTCCGAAAAAATTCATGCATATAGAGAATGAAAATTGCAACTATAGTTCAAATATGAGCTCATTCGGAGTTACAGAATAAGAATTAAAAATCATACCGTACACTGATTTGTGCGGAATAAAATCTCCAAACTCAATAAGCAACTTTTCAAGACCAAAATGGGTAAAACTTGGCACTTTATTAAAAACTCCAGAAACTAACTAGACACAAAATCTCTTGTTACAGCAAGAGGACACAAAGAAAAATCACACACAAAAATAACCGGGTTGCCTCCCGCAAAGCGCTTTCTTTGTAGCCATATAGCTAGGCTTGATAGTTTTAATGATGCTCCCATAGGAATAAGAGTTGAATATAAAAGAGCATCAAGAAGCAAATATCAAACACATTTAAGTCTAACCCACTTCCTATGCATTGGGATCTTGTAAGAAAATAAATCAATAAAGCACAAAGTGACTAGCATAGGAAGGCAAAGCAAGTGCAACTTCAAAAATTTCAACAAAAAGAGAGGAGACTTAATATTATTGTGGTATATGAAGTCATGTCTCCCTCTCTCATAAAAACTTTCAGTAGCATCATTGATAAAACCCACAATATAACCATCACATAGAGCATTCTTATCATGATCCACATGCATAAAAGTATCATTACTCTCCACATAAGCATAAACAGTTTCATTAGTAATAGTGGGAGTAAAAATATCACATCCATCAATGTAATCATCATAAATAGGAGGCATAGAATAATCAAAATGATTTTTATCCTCAATAGTAGATGGACTGAAAATATCATATTCATCATTGTAAACATCATATATAGGAGGCATATCATAATCAACATAAACTATATCCTCAATAGTGGGTGGACTGAAAATATCACAATGATTATAATCATCATATATTGGAGGCATAGTATCATCAAAGAAAATTTCTCCTCAAAACTTGGGGGACTAAAAATATCACATTCATCAACAGCCACTTCCCCAAGCTTAAACTTTTCCAGAGCAATAGCAATAATGGTGTTCAAAGAATTTATAGTGATAACATTGCTACCATCATGCAAATAATTTTCCATATGTTTTTTAATTTTCTCTTCAAACACATCATGTCCTAACTCAAGAAGTAGACAGGATGCTCGACGAGGGTCGTCGATGGCGCTGCAGCGTCGGCTCCCTCGAGAGACTCCTCAGGACCTTTGGCGAGGTTTTCCTGTGGAGGAGTCTCGGCAGGGGTGCTTGTAGTAGACTCGACTTGAGGCTGTGGGTCTGGCACTGGGCCTGGAGAGACTATTTCCTCGTCGGGAGGTTCTGGACTTGGTGTGGCCGTGCTTTTCTTGGGGAGAACTGGCTCTTCTCTTTCCACCACCAGGACGGCGCTTGCTGTTTGTGGAGTGGCTGCTAGGTACTCAAATGCTTTGTCTGCCTCTGGAGTCCACTTGAAGTTGCCGGATTTCTTCATGATCTTGAAAAATGGCAGAGCTCTCTCGCCGAATTTGGAGATGAAGCGGCCTAAGCTGGCCATGCATCCTGCTGATAATCCCCAAGAGCAAGGAATCACTGTAGCACAATTCGATAAGTATTTGAGTGTCGAACCCACGAGGAGCTGAAGGTAAACTATCTATTCTCTAAAGCCCTATAACCCTCTTATATGGCCTTTTATGCAAAGCAATAAATATGAAAGGATCTAACTAATGGAAGCAAGTGACGTGGAATGGATTTATCTAGTAGCAAGTTTCTCAAGCAAGTTTCAGACACAGGTTTCTTACAGCAAGTTTCTCTCAGCAGTTTTCTCAAGCAAGTTTCTCAAGCAGCAAGTATCAAATATCTCAAGTAGCAAATATCTCAAGGGAGCAAATGTTCTAGCAATTGTTATTTCATTCGCGTGGTTGTCACAATTAGTGAAGCACATGTTTCAGTCTTAGTTGTTTCTTTTTGGTGGGAGTCATAAATAGGTGTAGCCAAGTAAATGAGCAATAACACAACTCTTATGATGGATCTCATGGCCAAATAAATGTGCAGCACAACAATTATTAATACATAATTGTCCCACCATAGCCTTAAGTTCTAGGGTCCCCCATATATCCCCCATAAAGTAACTTCAAGTCTCAGACACCGGTTTCTCTCTACTCCGACATGTCCTACTCAATCCATTACGCTACGGTGATCACCTTACATGCATTCTCCAACATATGCGTGCACTCATATATTGTACATAAAGACAATCATAAAAGATAACAACACTTGTATGCAACGAATCAACGAACTATGGGAGACACAATAGATCAAGGGAATAGTATATTGCACCACACATCATGTTTGCCAAGAGTTTACAGTGGGGAGATGGAGATAATCTTGCTGTAGATGTCGATGATGAACACGCCGGAGGGGTGGAGCCCTCCGGAGGTGATTCCGGCGGCGTTTCCCCCCTCCGATCTTCTCCGGCGGCAGCCTTCTGACTCTCTGTTTCGTGGTTTTCTGTTTCTCCGCCGCCTCCTTTCGCGAAACACCAGGAGACCTTTTTTATAGGCGTTTTTAGGTCAAGACGAAGTCGGTGGACGAAAGATCGACGGCCACGGAGCTCCGAGGTGGAAACGAGATAGGCCCACGCGGCCATGTACTTTAGGCCGCGTGGGACCCTCCCATTTCCAGCCTGTTGGGCTCCTGGTCTTCAATTTAAGCCCATTGCGTTCGTCTCGAAAATTCTGAACCGTGCTCTTTGGCCTTGCCCTTTTTGGAGTCCCGAAGCTCCCGGAAAGTCTAAAACACTAAAAAAGACGTTTTCTGGAAAAACAGGGTTAATTCCAAATAAATGGGAAAACTATGAAGTATTCCCAAAATCATTATAAAACATTGATATAACCCTTATATGATGCAAATATGATTGGAATATGAGTAAATAAAGTGCAAAGTTCATGTATGCATTTTAAATGCATCACCTGCTAGGCGCTGCATGTCCTTGAGGCGGCGAGGTGGCTGCATGTCTTCTATGGCCTTGATCTTGTCAGGGTTTGCTTCTATGCCACGGTGGGACACGAGGAACCCGAGGAGCTTGCCTGAAGGCACCCCGAAGACGCACTTGGCGGGGTTTAACTTGATGTTCACCTTGCGCAGGCTGGCGAAGGTTTCCTCGAGATCCTTCAAGAGAGTGTCTCCCTCGCGAGACTTGACCACGATGTCGTCGACATAAGCTTCTGCATTTCTTCCCATCTGAGCCCCCAAGGCGATCCTCATGAGCCTCTGGAAGGTGGCGCCGGCATTCTTCAGGCCAAAGGGCATGCAAGTGTAGCAATACACACCACAAGGGGTGAGAAATGCTGTTTTCTCCTCGTCTTCCTTGGCCATTTGATCTGGTGGTAGCCTGAGAAGGCATCCAGGAAACAGAGGAGATCACAGCCGGCGGTGGAGTCCACAATCTGGTCTATCCTTGGCATGGGGTATGGATCCTTGGGGCAGGCCTTGTTTACACGTCTAGTCGATGCAGAGCCGGCCTCCTCCATTGGGTTTTGGGACAACCACACCGTTGGAGAGCCAAGTGGGGTGGGCAACTTCTCGAATGATGTCTGCTGCTTTCAGCTTCTCTACTTCTTTGATGATGAACGCTTGCTTCTCGGGGGCTTGTTTCCGCGCTTTCTGCTTTACAGGGCGTGCGTTGGACACACGGCTAAGTGGTGCTCGATCACCTCCCTTGGTACACCGGACATTTCTGACGGAGTCCATGCGAACATGTCAGAATTTGCCCGAAGGAAGGCGACGAGCGCGCTTTCCTATTTGGGAGGCAAGCCAGCGCCTATGGTGACGCTAGCCCCCGAGCCCTCAGCCCCCGAGCCACTGGTGCTCAGCGACACCTTCTTTGTAGATGCTTGCTCTTGAGTGAACAGCTGCTTCTTCTTCTTGGGCCTCTCGAGAGGCTCCATGTCCTCGTCAGCGGGGAATGCCATGGCAGCGGCCTTGTAGGCGATCTCGACAGCGCGCGTGGCGTCCTGTACGTGACCATGGATGGTGATGGTGCCACCGCTGCCAGGGATCTTGACCATGTTGTAGGCGTGGTGCGTGACGGCCATGAACTTCGCGAGGGCGGGGTAGCCGAGGATGGCGTTGTAGGGCAGGCCAATGTGCGCGACGTCGAAGTCAATTAGCTCGGTGCGGTAGTTCTCCTGCGTGCCAAAGGTGACCGCGAGCCTCACTTGCCCCAGAGGCGAGATTGAGCCTGGTGACCCCGGTGAAGGGCCTGGAGGGCATAAGCCACTCGTAGGGCACTTGAAGCGTCTCGAAGGTCTCGACAGAGATGACGTTCAGGCCTGCACCCCCATCAATGAGCGTCTTGCCGACGGCGATGTTGTTGATGGTGGGGGTGCACACCAACGGGAGGGTGCCCACAGTCTTGGTAGACTTGGGGTGATCTTTGGCGTCGAAGGCGATGGTGTACTGGGACCACTTGAGGGGGCGGGACGTCTCGACCCCGGGAAGCGCTGCATTGAGCTCGCGAGCGAACTGCTTGAACTGATTGTTGACTTGGGCGCTGGGATCCGCCGAGGATGCATGCCATGGCACCCTTAGGGGCCTGGTAACCTCCAGGCTCTTCGTCGGGAGATTGTTGTTTTTCTCGGCGGCATTCGCCTGAGTCCCTGGGGCCTCTGGAAGTTGCCTTTACGTCCACCTTGCGGTAACCACGGCCTCTGCCGCGGCTACCGCTGCCTTCTTCTTGCTCGCGCTTCTTGCTCAGCTGCTTGAGGTCATAGCAGTTCTCCGTCGCATGGCCGCGCCTGTTGTGGTAGATGCAGAACGGGCGGTTGTCCACCTTTTTCTCGCCAGCCTCGGGGAGTCCTCGCGAACATGCTTGGCGTCGGGTTCGGCTGCCAGACAGCGGTAGGCTTGCGCTTTGTCTCGTCACGCCTCTTCTGGGTCTTGGATCCCTCGACAGGGTCGTCTGTCGAGCCCACCTTGACGAAGAGGAGCCCTTCTTCTGCCTTGGCGCACTTGTCTGCGATGTCGAAGAGCTTCACCACGGAGGAGAGGGTATCATGGATGCCGAGCTTCTCGAGCATCCTGTGGTTGGTGACGCCCTCTCTGAAGGCCGCAATGACGTGCGAGTCCGGGATGTTCGGGATCTTGTTGCGGACTTGGCTGAAGCGCTGGATGTACCTGCGGAGGGTCTCGCCAGGCTTCTGGCGCACAGCACGCAGGTCGTTGTAGGTGAGGGCGCGCTCGTACGTGCCCTTGAAGTTTGCAACGAACTGCTGGCAGAGCTCCTCCCACGAGTCAATGGAATCCTCGGGAAGGTTCAGGAGCCACGACAAGGCAGAATCCTTGAGAGCGTGGGAGAACCAGTTGGCCATGACCTTGTCGTCTCCCCCGCAGCTTGGATGGAGGTGGTGTAGAGCTGCAGAACTCGATGGGGTTGTTCGTGCCGTCGTAGCCCTTGGGTAGGTCAGGCCTGAACTTCTGTGGCCAGACGACGCGACGCAGGTGCGGGTGAAGGCCGCGCATCCTGTGGCGTACGAGGCGACGCCACCCTGAAGAGCTCGGCGGTTCTGTCGCCCCGCTGGCCGATTTCCTCGACGATGCGCTTCTGGAGGTCCTTCTGGCGCTCCATTTCCACCCGCGCGTCTGGGGTCCGCTGCACGATTTGGCAATCGCGCGGCGAAGACGCGTGGGAGGCGGCCTTGTGGGCCGCAGCGGAGGCGGACCTGGCGGAGGCGGCGGCGGGGGTGCGCCATGCGCGGCAGTCCCTGCGCGTCCGGAGTTGTGGTGCACCAGAGAGCGCGACGCGCCGGAGCTGCGCCGGCGCCGCCGCGATGTCGACGAGGTGCTGGAGGCGGCCGAGCCAGTTGTCGTGCGCCTCGGCGGTGGGGCGGTAGCGGAAGAGCTCCGCGGCCATGAGCAGCGCGGTGTTTGGGCTGGGTGCTGGACGCCCAAGAGTGGAGGCGCTGTGGCGCTGGGACGGATGCGAGGACTCAGCGTCCTCGCCGTGCCCGTGGTCGACGTCTTCGTCGAAGCGGTCGTCGTGGTGGCCGTCATCGTCCTCGGGGTGCTCCACACGCGGTCAGCGGTGTTGCGCCCCGTGGCGCGGCTGGCACGGGGACGGCCGCGGGGTTGGTGGTGTTGGCAGCGGGCTCGGTGGTAGCCCTGCCTGACGCCCGCCGGGTGGCGCGAGCTGCGCGAGTGTCCGCCATGGTGCAGAGGTCGATGAAGGTTGAAGACGCGCCTCAGCGCGCCAATTGTCGGAGAATGACTCCCACGAAACAGGGATGTCAAGCTCACGAAGAGAGTTCGTGTAAGGGGCTGAACACGTTGGTCAAACAACCCTCAACCTGCACGGCGACGGTGCTCGTCGAGCATGAGGAGGGACATCACGACAGAGATGAACACCAGCCCGTACCCAGGTTCACGGCCCTCGTGTGGAGGTAACACCGCTACTCCTGCTTGTCTGTATTGCACTGCTTATGGAGGTTACAGTACAATGAGCTTGCCGAGGGCTCTCTTTTGGCAGTGGTGTGCACAAGGAAGGGGAAACTGTGGTCTTCTTCTTCCTTGCGCGTAGGTAGCTAAGCTAGAATGAGAATGCGATCCCTTGCTACGGTGGTGCACCTCCTCCTTTTATAGGCGCCCCGGGCCTCTTCCCTGCGCTTGCGCCGCGGAAGGGCTACCACATGGCGACAGAAGGGGAGCACGGTGCACCGCAGCCCAGCTGTCCATGGACGCGGTCCATGGGCGTAAAGCTGATGCCTGTGGCAGAGAAACCACCGTCCATCAGGACGGCCAGCTGGGGCTGCAGAGGAACGTGGGGGTGCCCACGGTGACGTTGACCGTGGAGCGTAGCGCCGGCCGGTCCCCTTATCACCAAAGAGGAAATCATTGTAGTCCGGTGCGGATGGCGCAGCTTTGTTGACTCCTTTAATCACCGAAATGGCAACTGCGGCATCGTCGTCACCGCGCGCAGAGGCGCGCGTCACTCTGCGGCCGCTGCAGAGCCCATGTGCGCTCTGCAGAGGTTGCTTTGCAGCGAAGGAATCCCCACGAGGGCTGGGGTGCCCTGTGGAGGATTCGGCGTTGACCTCTCTCCAGGGGAGATCACCTTGAAGAGGGGGCAGCAGTGAGGAGGGCCTCCGCAGGCCTCTGCTGCCTCCTAATCCCTCGCGAGGCGATTTGCCTCGCGAGTCTCTCCAAGCCGTAGGCTTGGTCCTTACCGAAATTTACCCATCGAGTGTCGAGGGCTGTGGAGGACAGGCCCAGCACACCCCGGTTCTCACTGGGCCGACAGCAACCATGCAACACAAAGAGAAAGGATGCATGAGCAAGAAAGGCAAATGCTTAAGAACGAAACTAAAGCATACAACCAAATCCCTTAAACCCTCTAAACTTCTCCCCCATTGGCATCCATTGCCGAAATGGGTGAAAAAATAAGAAGGCCAATATAATAAGAACTCTCCCATAATGTGTGCATTTCTCATGATATGAGTGAAATCAAATGCACATATCCAATGACGAATAGATGGAGGGAGATCAAACTATATCGAGGATCCAAATATTGCAAAAGAATATGAAAGAGAAAGATACTTCGACGAATGAAGCAAGCAATCAAAAGGATCCGGAAAGTGTTCTAAAAATCAAGAGGGAACTCCCCAAGGTACGTGCACAAAGTAGGATTTGCATTTAAATATAGTGTGCACAACATGAAATCATCACTCCCTCCTAGATAATGTAGAACACAAACCAAAGAAGATGTAGCAAATAGGTCCACAAGCTTATTAAGATGCAAAAAGGGATACCAAAAAAAAAAGCTTGTTCCTTTTAGAAACCACCAAAGAATTAAAAGCAATAAAAGGTGGTCACTAAAGAATTGGAATACCAAATAAAGATGTAACTACTCTCATGTGTAAAAGTTTCTAAGTAGACACCAATCATGAAGATATAAGGCCACAAAGAAACATGCACACACAAAAATAGGTACAAAGGTAAAGAGCATGATATCCAAGAGGAAGTCCTAAATACACCAATAAGATCTTTGCTTAAAAGTATAGCACAAAGCCAAATTTATCTTAAAGGAATATAGATGAACTCCCAACACACACTTATCATAGAATCCAAAATATCCACAAGGGAAAAAGGTTAAAGATGGGATGCTCCGAGTAAGATAACAAGTATCGCAAAAGGCAAATGATTTTGAAAAAACATCAATATTGCATATGCGAGACATAGAGTACAAAGTGCTAGATTAACATATTTGGGATTGGTGAATCATGAAAATAATTATATATATTGCATATGTGAGACATAGAGTACCCGCGCAACGTCAGGCGCCTTGCACAACTCCTTGAAATCGGTGCCTTCCCACCATCCGTGAGCAAGCAGCGCGATGTTGACCTCCTTGTACCAGGAGAGCAGCAGCAGCGTCAGCGTCGCCTCCGTACCTCCCGAGCCGTGGTGTCCTGGAAGATGTCCAGTGCCTCGGATACACCGGCTAGCTGGGCTGCGACAGCAGCAGCGCTGTCAGGCTCTGCAGTTGGCCATAATGCGCCGTAGACGGTGGCCCCGGCTTGGAGGAAAGCCTCGATGAGCTTACCAAGCGCGGCGACCTTCTCCTCCGTCGACCCTTCAGGCGCGGTCTCGCCGATATCCGTGTTAAATTCTGGAGTCAAAGAAAAGAAGTTAAGACAGAGGAACAAGATACCCGAGTAACGGAAGGACGAGAAGTCGGGAACTTACGGACGACGGCCTGGTCGAGTTGGGCCAGCTTGGCCTCCAGCTTCTTCCGCTGCTTCTTCTCCCGGTCGACGTCCGTCTGCAAGCCGTCATGGATCTTCTCCCTTTGGGCGAGCAGATCCGTGATCTCGCCTTTCTCCTTCTTCACTTCGTCCAGCTACTGCTCCAAGTTCTCCTTCCACCCGACGAGCTTGTCGTACTCCACCTCCCGGTCAGAGTTGGAC
Organism: Poa pratensis; assembly: GCA_947311845.1. NCBI lineage: Eukaryota > Viridiplantae > Streptophyta > Magnoliopsida > Poales > Poaceae > Poa > Poa pratensis. The sequence goes on along the minus strand of CAMZMU010000101.1, from coordinate 29,021,893 downwards.
TTCCGTAATTTCTCGACCTCGGCATTCAGCTGATCAGCATGTTCTGCACGGAGGCGGAGATCCCGTGTCACATCCTCAAACTCCTTCGCCTTGGCGTCGAGCTTCTCCGCCATCAGAGCTGCTGGGAGAGAGTTTTTACTCTTGGCCTCAGCCATGACCAATTCCCCTGCCGGCGCAGAAGGCGCCAGTAAGCGGCGGGAGCAAGATGAAAACAAGAAGATATAAAGACAATAACACTTACTTTGGGCGTTGCCGAGTTGCTGCTTCAGAAGCCGCACCTCTTCCTCCAGCTGCTGGGTCCGGGCTCCGCGCTAAAAAGAAAGATAAGTTAGCAAAACGCTGATGCATGTAAAATGCATACATGAACTTTGCATTATATTACTTATATTTCAATCATATTTGCATCATATAAGGTTTATATCATTGTTTTGTATTGATTTTGGGAATATTTCATTGTTTCCCTATTTTTCTGGAATTAACCCTGCACAGGCAGAAAACCCTATTTTCTATATTTTGATGTTTCAGGGACCCAAACGACGTCCAAATGACCTAATAATTTACGAGCATCAGTTTTTGGAAGGAATGAAGCGTGGGAGCGAAGGAAGCGAACAAACGGAGGCCCGAGGGCCAGAAGAGGGTGGCCCACGCGGCCAGATTCCCTGGCCGCGTGGGGCCCACCATCTGGGGCCTCGAGGCTCCGTTGCCGTCGATCTTTTTTCCCGAGCCTCCGTCTTGACCTAAAAACGACTATAAAAATAGTCCCCGACGCCCTTCGGAAAGGAGCGCCGCCGAAACACAGAAACCACGAAACAGAGACCTGGAGTTGCAGATTGGAGGGGGAAAACTCCGGCGGGGCGCTGCCGGCGTGGTCTCCATCTTCTCCAACGACTTCTCCACCGTCTCCATGATGAAGAGGGAGTAGTTCACCCCTGGACTATGGGTTTGTGGAAGTAACTTATGTATCTCTCCTCTCTTGAGCTTCACTAATTAGTACCGTATGAGCTGCTGAACATGATTACGGTCATCTATGTAATACCTTTGTGGTGGATCTTTTTATGAGTTAATATATGTTTGAGATTGTAATTGTTTTGTTTCAGTTATGAAAGTAGATGCATATTATGTACCCCGTTCTTGTTTACTTGTTATGATCAAGCATGTGTATGAGAGCGTGTGAGGGGAAAAGTGTGCATTAGTTGGAGTAACGGGGGGAGGCTAGTGCGGTGAACGTGAGAGAAAGTTCCGCGATCCACTTGGGTGTTTTACCTTACTTTGTTGCCTCACTAGTGATAAAGAAAAATACCTTGCTACCGGAGATGTGGGTGTGACCATTGCCACTACTCCATGACTAGATCTAGCATGTTCTTATTTTAACTTCATGTCATGAAACTTAATGCTATGTTCTGATTTATCTTAATTACTAATGTGTTATGATTTAGTTCGCATCTTGGTGGAGTATAAGAGAGATTAATAAACAAAAGATCTCTATGTTAGGACGTGATGCCCATATAGTTAGTAACTTGTCATGAAACCTTTTTGTTGCAATCTCATATGTCAATTCTAGTGTTCCATTGTCTACCACTTTATTAAAGAGAGAGTGCATTTGTGAAACCATGAACCCCGGTCCATTTTTAATCATAAGAAACACCTTTCCAACAACTTTTATCCACTTTACATTTTCTGCCATTTAAAAATCCGAAAATACAAAAACATTTTTACATCTTGCATTCACAATACAAAATCCAAAAATATCATCCATCATTGTTTCCACCATCCTTGCATATTTATTTATCATCATTGCATATTTATTTACTGTTTTGCATTCATTTTATTTTGATATCATTCTCACACCTTGTGCTTGACAACCACTTGGTGAGGTTGAGGGCACAAAATAATTTACTTTGTTATGTAGGTTTTCAAAAGAAGGATAAGAAGATAAATCTTTCACTACTGATTCCCCGAGAGTTCGATATTAAACCCTCGAGTCACCCTTCGTGGGGAAAACAGTCTTTCCTATACTATACACTCTGCACTTGGAGTCTCAACCTAACCCATATTCTTTTGACGCAGGTAACTACGTCAAGGGCCATCAAACGCCTACGCGACTACCGGTTACCCGACAGCCGGCTCTATGCGTCGAACACGTCTACTCGACACGTACATCTACCGACTCCCGGAGAAGATGGACACCCGCCGACCCGACCTCGAAGGCCTTCTCCATCCCGGCGAGAACCGCCATGGGCTCGGTCGGCTGAAGATCCAGAATCAGCGTCGCGGCCGGAGCCATGGTTTTGCCCAAGTGCGAGGCCTGAGCCCCGCCTCCAGCCGCGGCTCCCACCACTTGCTCCTCCATCACCGCCGTCACCGGCTTCTGCTCAGCGGTTTTGGCGTCAGCCCCGACCGTCGCATCGCCGGCAGGCTCGACGCCGTCATCCGCCTGCTGCGTGATCTCCACCGCGCCGACCTTCGTCACGGCGGCGCCATCCACCACCATCGTACCCTCGGCGATGGACGCCAAGGCGAGGGACGCGTCCGTGTTACCGCCTCCCGGAGCCCCGTCGCCGGCTCCCTGCTCGACGCGAACAAACGCCACGGGCGGGGGAGTCGGACTCCACCTCAAGGACAACGCCGTGACTCGCCATCGGGTAGCCAAGGTCAGCGCCGCTAGCCCCGGCTATCGACACTGCCGCCCTGCGGGGCAGAAAAAGGAAGGAATGAAGAAAAGAGGACAAACAACAAATCGACAAGAAAGATAAAGACTGGAACTTACCCGGGCACCTTGGGACGAAGCGGCTCCCGTTTCTTCGCCTTGAGGAAGGCCACCTACGGCTTCTTCACAGCCGGAGCCTCCTCTGCCGGGTGCGACGTCGCCTCGGTGTCCCGCTGCCACTTCGCCGTCTGGCCGAAAGACGGAGGAGCAATCTCTACACAATCGTCGTCGTCTCCAGCGGAGACATGGTCAACCTCAGTACTCTAGTCATCCGACCACTCTCGCATGTCCGGTTTGACGAAGAACTTACCCAAATCCGCCGTCGCGGCGCCCGCCTGACTCGACTGCGCCACCTCCTGGATGCCCGGGACGGCGTCGCTGTATTCTTGCGGGTTTCCCGCCAAGCCGTCGTCACCACCTCCTTCCGGGTTGGCGACACCCGGGTCCTGATTGTCACCCGCGTCTTCAGCGGGTTCGGGCAGGTCAGCAGCGAGTTGCGGGCCTTCGGGCCCGTCTTCTTCTTTCTGGCAGTCGAATACCTACAAACCGCAAGTCGGTCAACCGGATGCCGGAAGAAGACTTAACAGGAAACAGAAAAGATAGGCCCACCAGTGGGGGCTTGTCTGCGCGGCAGTATGGCACGCGGCCATAGTTCCAGCCCTCCACTGCGGACATATTGGAGATGGTAAACAACCAACCGTCCAAAACTTTGGCAAAAGATTGTACGGGGAAGCCCTCGTCGGGTCCCGGTTCCCACTGACGAAGCACATCTTGTGGGCGCGCTCCTGCAGCGGCACCAAGCGCTGCGACATCCAGGCCAGCGCCAGATCCCGGCTAGTCAGCCCTTCGCGAACCAGCTCCATGACCCGGTTCCGGAACTTGGCGCATTCCGGGTGGCAGGCAGGCCGCGGCGCGCCCCAGTTGGTCTATGGCGGGATGGAGTTCCGGAACGGCGCCAGCTTGATGACGTCCGTCTTCGTCACGTTCTTCACGTAGAACCAGCTGAACTGCCACTTCCGCGCAAACTCGAGCGTGGCGAGCTCGGGAAGGTCGCTTTTCCGGCGCACGATCGACGCTGAGCCGCACTCGACCAAGTCCCTGCCGCTGTGCTCCGTCTGCGCCTTGAGGGAGAAGAAATCACGGAAGAGCTCGACGGGGGCCACACTCCGAAGTACGCCTCGCAAAGCGAGACGAAGTAGGAGATCGTCATGACGGCGTTGCCCCCCAGATGGTGCATCTGGAAGCCGTAGAACTGTAGAAAGGAGCGGAGGAACGGGCTCATCGGAAGCCCAAAAACCCCCGCTCGATATGGTGGGTGAAGCACACCCGCTCGCCGGCTTTCGGGTGCGGCATCGTCTCCTTCGGGTCTGGGAGGCGCCAAGTAAGCTCCTTCTCCGACGACAGCAAGCCCATGGTCCGGAAGCAGCGCAAGTTTGACTCCTTCGCCGTCGACGGACCCCACGCGCCCCTCACCGTCATCTCCAACAGCTTCTCCTTGGCGGCGGCCGGCAAGGACTGCCTGTGCCTTATGCTGGATTCGTGGTGGGAGGTGGAGAGCGCGAGGAAGAAGAAGAGGAAAAACGAGAAGGCAGAAAGTGCGGAGTAACTCTCCTCTCCCCGGCGACGGTTTTTGGGCCCGGTTTTCCTTATAAACTGGGTCAATTCTTTCTTCTATATGAATTGCACGAACGCCTTGCCCTCTTCGAGAGGTTACTCGAAAAAAAATACACTATCACTGTAGGTTCATAAAGTCCAACATAAACATATACTCTTACTTGGTATGGTTATTAAGTTGTTATTAACCCGTTGTTAAACATATTTGTTATATTAGTCTGTGAGTAATTTGATTAAAGTGTCCTATACAGAAACCATTTGAAGATTATAATTTGTAGAGGAACCTTGAGTTCCCAAATATATTTCTGAAAACTATATTTCTTTGTGGCTATTGCATACAATTCTACTTGGGTATCTTAAAATGAATTTTGCAATTTTTAGGAATAAACAAGAGCACACTTAAGTTCAATTATGAATTCGGCCAATGCAAAACTCATTTAAATGCGCAAAAGTAGCTAAAAAGTAAGAAAAAATCATCATATCTGGGAATTGGCCATCCCATAGCGGTGCATGTGCACCAGGCTAGCTATAGCTCATAGGAGTCACTAGCATCAGTTCGGGAAACCAGCAGGGCTGCTGGAGAGGTTACCCATTTGGGCCGCATAGAATTGAATTTAGGTGGTCAGCTTCCAGCCCAAAGCACATACAAACAACTCTAGCAGACTTTCCCGGGATCGCCTATACATCGACCTGTGCGACGCGGATTAGCGTCGCATAGGTCCGATTCCTTCCCTCGCACGCTTGGCAGCTTTCCTGGGCCGGCCCACTTATTTTTCTAGTACTGAGAAAAATTGAGAAAATTGGAGGCCACGGTGGGATTCGAACTCAAAACCTCAACCCAGGCGGACAGAGTGCGCAACCAGTGTGTTAGTGTTTCTTTCTCCACTTTTTAATTGTTTCCAGTTTCCTGTTTTCACTTCTTTTTCTGTTTTCTTTTTTAATTTTTTCTTTGAACGAAACTTCTTAGAACGATTTTAAAAAGTGAAAAAAAGTCTATGAACTGAAATTATATTTGATTTTTTTTAAAACTGAACCAAAAAATACTCTTTGAACGAAAATTATTTTTGAACGATTTTGGAAAAGTGGACAAAAAAGGTATTTGAAGGAAACTATTTTTAAATGATTTTTATACGAAAATTATTTTTGAAACATTTTTAAAAAGTGAACAAAAATAGGTATTTGAACGGAAATTATTTTTGAACGATTTTCAAAAAAGTGAACAAAATAGGTATTTGAACGGAAATTATTTTTGAACGATTTTAAAAGGCGAACAGAAAAAGTCTGTGAACGGAAATTATTTTTGAACGATTTTCAAAAAAGTGAACAAAATAGGTATTTGAACAGAAAATATTTTTGAACGATTTTAAAAGGCGAACAGAAAAAAGCGTATGAACAGAAATTATTTTCGAACAATTTTCAAAAAAGTGAACAAAAAACGTATTTGAACGGAAATTGTTTTTGAACGATTCTAAAAGGCGAAGAGAAAAAATCTGTGAAACGGAAATTATTTTTGCTCGATTTTCAAAAAGAGAACAAAAATAGGTATTTGAACGGAAATTGTTTTTGAACGATTTTAATACATGAACAATTTTCAAAAATATGAACATTTTTAAAATTTGAACATTTTCAGAAATGAAAATTCAAAATAAAAGAAATAATATCTAATAAGAAAACTGAAAAGAAGAAAGAAAAAAGAAACAACAAAAAAAATAAAAACGAAAAAAAGAAACAGGAAAAAACGAAAAAGAAGAAAGAAAAAAGAAACAGCAAAAAAGAAAAAGAAAAAGAAACAAATAAAATAACGAAAAAGAAGAAAAAAAGCAATAGAAACGAAAAAGAAAAAAACCAGATAATGGGCCAGGCCCATACGAAAACAGCAATAGAAAACGAAAAAAGAAAAAAAAATATCAGCGAGAGGTTTCCCTCATCTCGGAAACCCTATACATCGCCTTATGCGAGCTGTAATTCCGGCTCGCCTGCGGACTTTTTCATATATTGTTTCTTTTTTCGGTTTTCGGTTTTGTTTCTTTTTCTGTTTCTTTTTTCCGCTTTATACTTTCATTTTTCCTTTTTATTATTTAGTTTAGTTTTATTTTCCTTTATTTGAAAATCCGAACCATTTTCGTTTCTTTCTCCGTTTTCTTTTTCTTTTTCTTTTTTGTTTTCTTTTCCCGTTTTGTTTTTATGGTTTCTTTTCCGTTTTCTTTTTCTGTTTTCGTTTTTGGTTTTATTTTTTAGTTTTCCTTTTTTTATTCACTTTTTCCTTTTTTATGTTTCAGTTTTCGCTTATTTTTTAAAATGGTTCATATTTTGGAAAATAATTATTTTTAAAAAATGGTTCCGATTTTCGAAAATGGTTCCGAACCGAAAAAATGGTTCCGAACCGAAAAATGGTTCTTTTTTTAAAACGGTTCGGAACCAAAAAAAAATGGTTCCGATTTTTTAAAATGGTTCCGAATGAAAAAATTGGTATCGATTTTTCAAAAATGGTTCCTTTTTTAAAATGGTTCCGATTTTTTAAAATGGTTCCGAATGAAAAAAATGGTTTCGATTTTTAAAAATGGTCCCGATTTTTCAAAAATGGTTCCTTTTTGAAAATGGTTTCGAACCGAAAAATGGTTCCGAATCAAAAAAATGGTTCCGATTTTTAAAAATGGTTCCGTTTTTTGAAAATTGTTCCGAACTGAAAAAATGGTTCCGACTTTTAAAAATGGTCTCGATTTTTCAAAAATGGTTCCTTTTTGAAAATGGTTCTGAACCGAAAAAAAGATTCTGATTTTTGAAAATGGTTCCGATTTTTCGAAAATGGTTCCGAATGATTTTTTTTTCTGATTTTTAAAAATGGTTCCGATTTTTCGAAAATGGTTCCTTTTTTAAATTGTTCCGAACCGAAAAATGGTTCCGATTTTTTAAAATGGTTCCGAATGAAAAAAATGGTTCCGATTTTTAAAATGGTTCCAATTTTTCGAAAATGGTTCCCTTTTGAAAATGGTCCTGAACCGAAAAAATGTTTCGATTTTTGAAAATGGTTCCGAATGAAAAAAATGGTGCCGATTTTTTGAAAATGGTTCCTTTTTGAAAATGGTTCCGAACCGAAAAAATGGTTCCGATTTTTTGAAAATGTTTCCGAATGAAAAAATGGTTTTGATTTTTCAAAAATCGGTGGTTCCGATTTTTCGAAAATGGTTTCTTTTTTAAAATGGTTCCTTTTAGAATATGGTTCCGAACCGAAAAAATGGTTCCAATTTTTGAAAATGGTTCCGAATGAAAAAATAGTTCCGAATTTTTAAAATGGTTCTGATTTTTTGAAAATGGTTCTGGTTTTTGAAAATGGTTCCGATTTTTGAAAAAGGTTCCTATTTAAAAATGGTTCAGATTTAAAAATGTTTCATATTTTTTCCGATTTTTTTTCTGTTTTTCAAAAATGTTCCATTTTTTGTAAAATGGTTCTTTTCTAAAAACGGTTCCAATTTTTTTTAAATGGTTCAGATTTAAAAATCCACCAACGAGAGAACCTTTTAAAAAAACCATTTTTTAAAAAATAGAACATTTTACAAAATATGAACCTTTTTAAAATAAACGACTAAAAAAACATAAAAGGAAAAAAGTGAAACAGAAAGAACGAAAAAAACAACAGAAAAAAATGAAAAAAATTATATCGTGACTATAGATTTGTATGATAAGGGAACCTAAACATGAGCTGAAGCTTAGCGCAATGGCTTGCGCGGATTCCGTCACGCTCGAGGTCCCAGGTTCGATTCTCACCGCCGCAACATTTTCCTAAATATTTTGTACGTTCAGGCAAATTAAATGGGCCGGCCCATCCTGGCGTCCCTATGAGCGAGTAGGAGTTCCGCTGCGGGCGAGTCGGATGACTCGCGTCGCAAAAGGTGATACATAGGGGATCCCCTTCAGCTCTCGCGGCCTACTGTTCACGTTAGTACCGCGTTGGGCCGGCCCATGTGGGGGTGTGCAACGGGTCGTTATTGTCGACCTGGTCGACATATAGGAAATGCCGACTTTCCCTGCCGTCCTTCGTCCCGTATCATATCTCTGGTGGTCGCCCTAGGCCTTGGGGTGACGAATCTAAAATCGGCCCATTGGTTTCTGGCTTCTCTTCTCCTTTTTCTTTCTTATTATTAGGACGAAGTAAAATACGCCGATTGATTTATGGCTTTCCTGCTGCGAGCGACACGAAATCGACCGCGCCATGCACGTGAGCCAGCGAGTGATTTTCGTTTCATTTTTCTGGGGGCGGATTAGAATGCTGAAGCCTGAAGGCATGCGCGTACTCCGAAATTTATTCGACCGACTGCATTTCATGATTTCAAACGGGAGTTGATAGAATCCATCCTCGACATGCTGTGTGCACTGTGCAGTGGCTAAAGGAAGCGCAATCACGGCCCAGTAGTCAACGAAAGAAGGATCGGACAGAATAGAAATCCAGTTCCGAACTGGAATCCTCCAGGCACCTGACACCATGATGCAGAAATGTTTCGAGGAATTGATTTATGCTGGAATTAATTTGTTCACACCAATGCTTGCGAGTAAAATGAATACAAGGAAAGGAATGATGCAGAATGAACAGAAACAATTTAGATCAGTAGGGAGAAGCGAAGAGCTCTACTGTAAGAACGCAAGAACAGCTACTGGAAACTACTGCCAAGGGAAGGGCATAGACGGCGGGGGGGCGTCAGAGGAGCCTTCGCCACCAACATGAAATATCCCGTTGTAGTTCATGTCATTGTTGTCCGAGCTTAGGACAGTGCTCAGCTGCTGCTCATTTTCCGCCACGGGGCAGGAGAATCCTGTCGCCGAGACGGCAGCAGCGCTGGAAGCCTGAGAGCGCGGGAACCAGGACGAGCTGCTGAACTGCAGGTTGGAGAACAGAGGTTGGGCAATTGGGATGTGCTCGGTCTGTTGGACCATCTGACCAACATCGATGCCGGAGGAGTTTGCTGGAGCTGACAGAAGAGAGAGAGCACAGTCCGAGTCGAGCACCGGAGTCAGCCCATCAGAGAACATCTTGCTGCTGCTGCTACTGCTCTCGGGAGGAGCTACCGTCTTGAGGAGCGGTTGGCACACCGAAGGCTCAAGCGCCACACCGGTCGCGAAGTTTATTTCGCCTTCCTGTAGGAAAGGAAAGCGCCGGCCTTCTTTGGAGTAAGTGGATGTGGAGCCAACAAAATGCTGCCTGTTACCGACACCTAGAGGGATTTGATGTGTGTAATACGGGCTCTCCTCGGTTTTAATGATCCCTGGCCAGTTTTGCTGCGGTCTTGGAGTTGGAAACGATGAAAACCTTGTTCCTGCGCAACAGAACAATGTCAACTGGTTGTGATAAGAAGGTAATGAAACTGCTACACATGCATAGGGCAAGAAAATGAGTAAAATCATATTATTATGCAACCATTTCATTCTGCAAAATAATGAACCAATATGGAATCCTCATATGAATTCTTGAATTATTGTGCAGTGAATTAAGCACCCCAGCTAATGAAAACTACTAAGCACCCTGAAAAGGTAAACCAACATTTAGTCTTGGCAGGGATCTATATGATCCTGTAGGACTCAGAAGCATCTTGCTTTTAGACACAAGTACTCCAATTGTGAAGAAAGTAAAGAATGCCCTTTCTCCTAATGAAATAAAACTTGGACTTGTGTAACACATGGTGCGAGATAACAAAACATTTATTCACACTGCATCTAACTTCCAAGAACTGGGTAGTCCCTCTTTGCCAAAATGTGGTGCATCTTAGTTTTTCAGAAGTCAAACGATGTAAAGTTTGACCAACTATGTAGAAAAATAGAATAACATCTACAACGTCAAATACATATAATATGAAAGTATATTTCATGGGATTCTGATAATATTGATTTGATATTGAATATGTTGATATATGTTTCCACATATTTATTTTCAAACTTCACATCATTTAACTTAAAAAAAACTAAGATGCACTATATTTTGGCAAGGTAATATCCTCGTTCTTTGTGAATACTAATCATATAGAAGGAAAATAGCTGAAGAAGGTACAAATGTGCAACATGGACACATGGTGAATACTAATCATATACTCCCTCCGTACCAAAATATAAAATGGTTTAGATGTTTCAATATGGACTAGATACAGGCTGAAATGAGTGAATTACACACTAATACGCGTCTAGTGACATCCGTATCAGAAGAATGCTAAAACATCTTATATTTTCGTACGGAGGGAGTATAAGATAATATCCTCGTTCTTTGTGAATACTAATCAAAGCCACGACAAATTTACAGAAGGAAAATGCTGAAGAAGGTACAAATGTGCAACATGGTGAAGTAACATGCTACCGTGTAATTCCAGAGCCACAAGATACTGAAGAATGTGAATGCAATAGGTCAACATCCTAGGTCTCTCATGAGTTACAATATGTCTGACAAACTATTCCATGTTTCCAACAATGTATGCACTCTTAAAATATAGAGTAGTAGTAAAAAGTGACCTTGTTGACTTGTCATAAAACTTGCGGAATTCATGGTATCTGGCTGTGGCTTTCTGCGGCGACGATTATGCCCATCAAGACGCTTTCTACAGCTGCGCTTTACCTCATCAAACTCGGTAAGCAGGTGAAACCTAAAAGAGACAAAAATGATCAGCTAAGTGCATTTAAGTGTTAGGCAAATGAACAATTGCGACATCAAGAAAGTAGTTATTACTTATGCAGAAAGGATCAATATCAAGTCACAACACCAAGAAATAAAGATAATGCAATGCAAACGAGCAAGCTGTTGGCATAAATCTTAATAACATGCTGAATGTTGATTTACAAACATCTCAGATTTAGTGTGTTTCCAGCTACTTCAAAAGCAAAGCTACCACTACAAATACTGGAACAACAACGCCTCAAGGGTTTTTTCCGTAAAAATAAACTATATCAACTCTCAAGTCTCAACATATAACGGAGGAAATAAACTTTGAAAGGAGTTTAAGAAAACGGAGGAGAATATTTTGGGGAAAATCTTCCATAACTTAAAAACATAGCAACACTCTATTATCCTTATAGCTTTCTATAAATCTGGGGGATCATTCACCTTTTTTCTAGAAAGAAAACGGCAACAGAAATTTAACTATGATGTAGCTTTCTTTTCTACTTCCTCCTTTCCAAATTATAAGATGTTTTAGCTTTTTTCTGAATAACATGTATCTAGGTGCGTTTCAGGGTGTAGGTACTCATTTCAGTTATGTAATCACAATTGAAACATGCAGAACATCTTATAATTCGGAGCGGAGGAAGTAAGTTTTTTTTTTGACCATGGAACCGTAGGGAAAAACCCTACGGTGTAATTTTATAAATTTATGAAGAGAAACCAGAAGTTTCCCTTAAAGTCTCAATTACATGGCCAAAAACTTGTAAGTCAAGGAGGGAAAAAAATAAAAAGAATTGGAGATAGCCATCTAGGTGAAGGTGTCAAGCACCCAAGCAATTAACGGAGGAAGTAAGTTCTAAGGGTATAACATATTACTGGTCTTTTTTATTATATAATAATATACTTCTGGTCCTAGGTTGATTTTATAACAAGATAAGATGCTCCTAGGTAGTTAGGCACATGATTTGAATTATAAGAATATGCCCCGCTAAAATCACGAACCCAAATGTTGTCAGAATACTTTATAACTTTCACACATATTGTTGGAATATATAATGTACAGTACACAATGGGACCGCTTACATCTGTCGATCACCCCTATCAGTGCCTGAGTGCATTCAACTCGTATAACGAAATTGTACTCAAGATTTGGCGGCGATAGACAAAAATATGGCAAAGACTTAACTTGGACCACGGTACGGCGTACCTGCAACCATATTGTTTAGAAGGATGCAAGTTTGTTGGGACATTGGGAGCACTTATTTTATGAAGTCTGCAACAGCCAACAACTGATGGAGTAATCACTCATTGGAAACTGTCCCCACTTTGTAAGATACTCCGATATCATAGGAATAAAATGATGAGAGGAACACATTAAAATACTATCAAGTTATAAATGTGTATAGGTCGAATATAATCATCTGCTTTGCTCAGCAAGATAAAAACGGGAAGAACCACCAATGCTTTGAAATGGACCAAGGTACAAAAAGATTGCAAATGTATGAAATAATTCAGGAGACAAAAATCCATATTAGTAACATTATGGATGGTTCTGGTTGAGGGTAGAGGATGTACTGTAAGACTATTGATTTTACCTTTAAAAAATAGACTTTAGTAATTTTCTTATGAATATTAGATGTGAAAATTTTGACCCAACTAGTTCTGTTCAATGAGATTATTTCAGCTGTATGGCCAATGCATGCAAATAAAAATATATTGCAGAGGTGAAACTCGGATAAAAATAGGTTCAAGTAGTCCCAAAGCACCTGAAACAAGCAAACTATCATTTATTATTTAGAATGCTGACACTTGAAAATGAGATATTATCATGATATAGTACTATTATTCTTTTCTTTTCTGAGGACCGCCGTATGACCTTCACCGCAACATCGTGCCGACAACAGCGAAACATTAACATAACAGACAGCATTTGATCCCTGCATGTTTACAAAATTGTTTATCTTAACTAAAAGATCATACGACAAGGGCGATTACCAAATTGGCATGAAGTCCAAAATGAGGATGCTAGAGATCTCATATTTCTCATGGTCATCAACCAAACCATTAGATCACACCATATGGGTTAGTGTCGTCTTTTGATATTTAAGGAACATCATTTTCAGTTGTCAGTACCATTAGCCTTTTATTGAAACTAAAACGTTCAGAAGTTTCAGGTCCTTGGCAGGTGGCGAGGCTGGCCAACCTGACAATATAATGCATTGTCCTTGTATTGTACATAAATGCCTCTCCACAGTGCTTTATACAGAGTAATCACTCCTGTAGCGGTACTATAAACTTTCAAGATTTGGGTGTTAGCATCAGCTTTTCCTTTGAAACGGAAGGCTCACAGTTACAGATGTGGTAGGCCAGTTCTTGCCGCGTGATGAATAAAGGAGGCTGGCATTTTTAAGGCATTGACAGTCCCAGTCCCACGCAAAACATTCTGTCGCGGCCAAGAAATCCTCAAGAAAAAGTGCAAAACTGCACATGGATCCACCTATTTCTGGCTAGTTTGCACATGGAAAAGGTGGCACAGGGCAAATCATATCAGGCGTCCGGGTTATCATCAATCACGCGGCGTGTTGCTGAAACCGATATCAGAACAGTGTCCGAACAGAGAAAAAATGTCCAATTACAGAGCAACTGGCCTTCACAAAAGAAATAAAGACGCAATTGTAAATTGGACACAGGGACAGATTCAATTGGCTGATAGATTAATGAGAATTGGGTGCCTGTGTGTGTGTGATCTTTCGCACATGGAGTGCAAATGTCGCTATTTTTTTGCAGTGCTGAATTATCATGAATGGGGTCACGATTTAAAAAGTGATGGGGCAATTCTAAGAAGTGCAAAAGCTGTGGCGCTAGGAATTGATGTAGGCTGCAGTCCAACAAGTTCTGAGCAGCATATAAGCAGTGGAAAAAATAAAAGGAAAAGCACTGCAATAATTCAGCTAACATAAGCTGCCATGATAAAGGGTGACACAAGGAAATGAGAGGCTGAAAAGGCATGGTGCCGGGAAAGGTAAAGATGTGCATCCTTGAAATGAGACAGGCAGAATTATGCTCAAACAAAGAAAGGAAGGAAGAAAAAAGATAGTGCCACAGCGCAGTGGATGATGGACTGATGAAACGAAACAGGCGGAATTGCGCACAAGCAAACAAAGAAGGAACGAAAAAGAACGGAAAAAAAACTGATAATGTGACGGCAGTAGATGGATCATGGATTGATGAACATAGAGTTGATCATAGTACTGAATTTTGGCGGGCGAATGAGTTACCTGCTGCACTGTTGGCAGAAGCGCATCTCGCGGCCGGCGACCGTGACGACGGGGGTCTTGGAGTGCGCCTCGCACACCTTGTGGCGCCGGTGGTAGTCGCGGCACTTGCCCAGGTCCGCCCTGCACCCGTCCACCGCGCACGACGGGCACTGCTGCTGCCCCTGCCCCGCGCCGCCCCCGCCCGACGACGTCGCGCGCGGCCGCTTCACCGCGCCTGGCGACGACGACGACGACGCGGACGCAGCCGGCGCCTTGCCGACGCCGCGACTGTCCGCGGCGGCGCCGAACTCGCCTAGCCCGCCGAGCTTCAGGTCCACGGAGCACTCCGGCCGCCCGGCCCCGGTGGCATTGCCAATGCCACCCGCCGACGCCGTCCCGCCTGCCGACGCGGCGGCTTCGTTGTCCAACTCGGCGAGGTCCCAGGTCCCCGGCGGCATCTTGAGGTCCCAATCCATGCCGACCACGAGCACTCCGGCGCGCGGATGACAGCGCTAGGTAGCCTCAGCTTGGCGTAGGCCGGCCTGCCTACTAGGTGAATAGTAGGTCGCTAGTTATGTCCTAAGCTCAGAGCTTTCCCTTTCATGGCGCACACACCCACACAAACAACTCGGGTCGCTGTCTGGAGCTTGTGTATTCGGCTTCGCTCCTCCTCCTCCCCTGTCCCTCTCATTCCGAGGGTTGCTCTTTTGCAAGGAGCTGCCACCAGTACCGCTTCTGCACTAGCTGCTACTCAGTACTAGCTAGCACTGGATCTGTGTCTGTCTGTGGGTTAATTGCCGCACCAAACCAAAGATGTCAAATAAAAAGAGCAGATGCAGCAATTGTAGAGAGAGAAACAGGGGCAGTCGAGCAACAAAGATATGGAGCAAAAATACCACCAAGAGGCTAGAAGCTGGAGAGTGTAGTCAGTACAAGTACTTGCACTCGGAGAGTGTGAGAAAGGGAGAGAGATGGTTTGTGTCGCTGGGGTTGCAGCCATTCAATCCCTGACAAGCATGGAGATGCATGGACCCTCGGGGCCATGTTCGCCTTTAACACTGTCATGAAAGGGTTGCGTTACAATTATTGGAGGTTTGGTTTGAGCAATACATTGCACTACTATTACTACTACCCTCTTCTTATTTATCTGATACCTTTCCTTTTTTTTTTACTAGCTGCTGGTGTTTGTAGGCTCTATAGTCTATACACAGCAAGCAGAGATCTTCTGATTTTATAAATTGGCAAAGTGCTGTCTGAACAGAGCATGTTTATCAGCAAAGCCCAGTAGCTAGCCTAACTACTCTCTTTTAGCATGCCTAAAGAGGTTAAAATAACACACACATCACTAAAGCTAATCAAGCCGACCACAGGTCGTTTCCTTGTTTGGCAGTGCGTGAGCCACACATTTCTGCCGTATCAATAAAAATACATTCTAGTTCCTAAGGATGACTCCAACGGGGCGACCCAAACGGACGCGCGTTTGGTCCGCGTTTTGTCCGTTTGGGTCGGGGAACGGATGCGCGTCCGGCCCATGTCCGTCCCTTTCTGGCCAGTGCCCCCAACGGGACGACGCATCGAGTCCGCTCGCATTTTTTTTTTAAGTTAAACAGGCCATATATGGGCCATTTTCATTCATATATAGGGGGGTGGGCCGACGCATCGAGTCCGCCCGGCCAGGGTTTTTGATCATTTTGATCATTTTTATCAACCCATACAAAACAAGTATATAGGAAACAAAATAAATTATACAATCCAAATAATACAATCCAAATGATTCATCACATAGTTATTACAATCTAAATAATTCAGCAAATAATACAAATTGTTTCACAAATAACAAATTGTTTCATGCATAGTCTTACAAACCAAATAAAAATAAGACCAATAGTTCATCATATGGAACTACTGGTTACCGTAGTGCTGCCAGACATGCTCCACCAAATCATTTTGGATCTGGTTATGAGACACCTTCTCACGAATGTCACGGTGGAAGTCGAGGAACTGATCAAATGTGGACGGTCCCTGGGGCTCAACCAACTGACCCTGAAACTGCCAAGCCTGATCATGCATACCCTCGTCGCGTTCGTCCTCCACGATCATGTTGTGCATGATCACACAAGCTGTCATCACCTCCCAGAGTTGGTCCTTGTCCCATGTCCTAGCGGGGTGGCGAACAATAGCCCACCGTGACTGGAGGGCACCGAATGCACGCTCCACATCCTTTCTAGCACTCTCTTGTTCCTTGGCGAACCTCTTCTTCTTCTCATCATTAGGATTGGAGATGGTCTTCACAAAAGTAGTCCATGTAGGATAAATCCCATCAGCAAGATAATAAGGCTTGTCATACTCGTGACCATTGATCTCATAGGTCACCTGGGGTGCGAGGCCATTGGCGAGCCTGTTGAACACCGGAGACCGCTGCAGCACATTGATGTCATTGTGCGAGCCGGCCATGCCAAAAAACGAGTGCCAAATCCACAAATCTTGTGATGCCACGGCCTCAAGCACGACCGTGCATGCCCCAACATGGCCCTTGTACTGCCCCTGCCAAGCAAATGGGCAGTTCCTCCACTCCCAGTGCATACAATCTATGCTGCCAAGCATCCCAGGGAACCCTCTGGCCTCGTTGATGGCCAGGAGCCGGGTCATGTCGGCAGCATTGGGCTCCCTCAAGTACTCGGGGCCGAACACCTGCACCACGGCCTTGCAAAACTTGTACATTGCTTCTAGGCACGTGGACTCGCTCATCCGCACGTACTCGTCCACAAGATCACCGGCAATTCCATATGCAAGCATGCGAACGGCGGCGGTGCACTTCTGGTATGATGAAAAACCGAGGGCACCACATGCATCTGGCTTGCATATGAAATAGTCATCAAAATGCATCACCCCCAACCGGATACGGTTGAACAAAGATCTTCTCATCCGGAAACGGCGCCGGAAAATCTTGGGAGGATACGTGGGTCTGTGGGGACGAAAGTAGTCCCCCCCGAGCTGGAGTTGGCCAGCTCTCCGGTTCCGGTCCAATGCAGGAGAACGGCCCGGCAACGAGCCTCGGAACACCGGCTGCATCCTCTCAATGTACTCATTGACGATGAGGGTGGCAACCAGGCCGTCACTCTCATCGTCCGAGGAATCATCCGATGATGGCGCGCACAGGATGTAGTTCTTGTAGTACCATTCATCGGAGCTATCCATGGCCGAGTTCGTACCTGTGTTGGTGCCGGGGCGGCGTTGGTGTCGCGGAAGGTTCACCGGCCGTGGCGGGGAGGAAGCAGCTCCGGTGACCGTCGGGGAAGAAGAGCAGCAGACGGCGTCCCCTGAATGGCCTGCAGTGCCAAATCGAGGGAGCGACGGTGGGGTGGCGGCGGGAGGGGCGAGAGAGGCGGAGGAGATTGGGGTGGGGAATGGTATGACGTGCGGGCCAGGGGCGGACTAGGGCAGGACACGCTAGCGCTCCGCTCGCGTCTGCGCCCGACGCATCGGTGGCCCAAATTTGGGCCAAGAATGGGTCGCGGCGGACAAAAAAACGGACTGCGGTCCGTTTGCGTCGCCCCGTTGGGCCGTGTTTTTGGCCCCGCGGACAGGAACGGAGGCGCGCGGACTCGATGCGTCGCCCCGTTGGAGTCATCCTAAGCTTGCACTTGCAAGCATTGCTCTAGAAAGAAACAGAGTTGTTCCTACTAGTCTAGTGTTGTGCTCTGGTTTTTAAAAGTCATGGGTATGATCATACCGTACTATTTTGCATCCCTGAGAAATCCATTTGATGATGGGAGCCAAGGAAACAAGACCTTTGAGTGACATGTTGCTCGTTTGTTTGCTCTTTTTAGGTCTTGTTGTAGTCTTTGTTTCAGAATAGGCGATAATGGGTGACACATTGCACTGGCCAATATGTGTGATAAAGTGTCATGGGAGCATGATTGGCCATGCATGTGAAGTCTATCTTTCTTGCTGATGTTGTTGCTCTTTTTTCTTTTATTGTACATTCTGAAATGATCTATCTTTTCTGCTGATGTTGTTGCTCTTTTTTCTTTATTGTACATTCTGAAATGACAATTATTAGCCTGCTTTTTACAACGAATATTTTCTAGAGAATTCAAAAATATAATGTGACATGTGAACTAACCAGTGGTAGAGGACGGAAAAATTTAAGGTAGGGCGAACTTATATAAAGTATGCAACGACATCTTTTTGTGAAGCTCAATGAGACGATAACCCGCAGGAAACATGATATATCTTTTATATATGAAGACAATCTCTAAACTATTCAATTCTCTACGTATGAATAATGAATAGTTCAAGATTATCTATATATGCTTACGCTCATGATTAGATAAATCTCCATGATAAACCTCTTTAATACGAGAAAGGTTATTCACATTGAATTTAGAACATGTGTCTCATGAGTCAAGACAAGAGAATTTGCTAATAACTCTATACATGGCTCATTTAAATTATGGTAAAAAAAGATGGTAGTTGATCCTATATCAACATAGAAGGTGTTCACAGTGTAAAAATAATCAGTAGTGACTTGGTGTCTTCTTCTTTTCCTCATTTCCGTATTTTGTTACAAATTTCATCCATATTTAGAATTGTGGTGTAATTTTCTGCGCAAATTAACATCTTTCAAAATGGGGCTACGTATTATCATTTCTCCAATTCAGCAAACATGTTCTCCCAACGTTAAATAAAGATATTGACTGAACTAATACAACTAAAACTTTAGCCAATAAAATATACAATGCGAAAGCAGAATTATAAAACATAATGTATCAGATACCTGGAGTTGGTTCGGCCACCCCCATAAGCTAGCCAAAGTACTGACGTGGGGTTACCACGGCAAATCCCATGGTTAGGTTACCTAGGGTTTCGTGAGAGGGAGAGAGAGATGGTAGCGCTGGTGGAATAGTCGGCTGACAAGCAAGGCGTTTACCCAGGTTCAGATCCCCGGAGGGTAATACCCTACTTCATGCTTGTCTAGTATTGATCTCGAGATGTACAAGATGTTGCAATGGCGATCCCTGCAAGATGCGATCTCACTAGGGTTTGATGGTGGATGAATTGCTTGATCTCGCTAGGGTTTGATGGTGGATGAATATGCATAAGGTGGCACACCCGAAGGGCATGCCCAGCCCCCGAGTGCCTGGTTGACTCGATGAGTCGGGCAGGGACTCACAATCGAAAGGATCTCCTGGTGCACGTTATGCTTTGCTTTTTTAATGGGAGTATTTAGTTAAGAACGTATCGACTGTTGCTCAGTTTATGATAGTTGTTCGCCAGTCTAGGGATGGTGGCATAGCAGGTCTGGTACACTCGACAGATCGGGACCAGTTAATTGCTCTTGGCCAAAGACCTTATTAGCCTACTTCAAGCTCGAGTCCTCGGACTCGAACCTGGAAAAGCTGGGGAAGCTCAACTCAGGCCGCGGAGGTCTTACAGAGTGGAACTCCGGCGTCAGAATGGGTACCCAATGTGTCCGTCGGGATTTTTCTTCGTGCCTGCTGGCATGGATAAATACAGGGTAGCCACAGCTGGTGCGGGCCCCGGCCGGCTCGACATGGTCAGCGGGTCTCATCTTTACACCATAGATGCAGCATCCGAGGTTTACTTGCAGCTGGTGCAACTCGGGAAGTCTAGAGGTAGTCAAAGAGTTACTCGACTAGAGCTCGAATACGTCTTGTGAAATGATGATCTTGGACCTTGTGAAATGCAGGAACGCAGTCTTCGAATATTGTTGGGCGCTTGTATGTCCCTAAGAAGTTCTTGATGAATTCCTCGCTGAACTCTTCCCATGAGTTGTATGAGCTGCGGGGTAGACCCTTGAGCCAGGCGCGGGCGGAACCGTAAGCATGAGTTGTATGTACTGCATGGCTGTAGTGGTTGTGCCTCTCTGACAGGTGACCGCCGTCGGGTAATCCTCCAACCAGAGAGACGGTTCCGCAGTTCCTCCCGCGGGCTTCGTTGCTGTCGTGGAGGTGACATGTCGCTGCCGCTCGTCGCACTTTCGGCTGTCCTGGGAGCCTTAGGCACGAGTGCTGCCCCGGCCAGGGTCAGCGACTTGATCTGCTGGTGATGTAGCGATGCCTTGGGGTCGTCATCTGGAGGTTGTGTCGACATCAGGTACGTGTACACCGACATCGGAGCGTCGGTGGCTGTTTTGGGAACGGGGATTCCCTAGTCGTCCCAGGTCACGAAGGAGTTCTCCAAGTTGCGGGTCAGACCAGCTCTCTCGTCTTCGGGCATGCGAAGCATACGAGATCGGTGGCGTGGAGGTAGAGTATGCTCGGAGGACTGCATGGACAAAGCCGCCCGTCGGGCACTCGACGCGTCGGCGAGTCGCTTGCGTTCGGCGAGCGCGGCTCGGTCTTTCTTCAGCTTCTGGTTTTCTTGCCACCGGAGGTATTGGTATGCCATCAACTCTTCAGGAGTCGAATCTGGCGGCAGGACGGCGCAGTCGCGGACGGCCTTTATCGCCTTGTCCGCTATCTCCTTCGTGATGTTGACGATCGTGTGGCCATCTGGCACGGTGACCGTAAATGCGTAGGTCACCTCATCGTTGCGAGCGGCGCCACTCGCGGATATCTCGGGAGCCGTCCTGTCGGTGGTTCCTTCGCCTCCGATTACCATGTAGACTTGAAAGGGGACAGCGCGCTGAAGGAGTTACTAGAGGCAATTAATAAAGATATTTTATTTTTCGTATCTCGAGTGTTCATAATATGTTTTATACCATGCTATAACTGTATTGAGCGGAAACATTAATACACGTGTGGTATGTAAACAACCAGGTCCCTAGTAGCCTCTTTACTAGTCCCCTGAGATCAGCAGATGATCAAGGTTTGCTGATCATGGACGTAACGCTTTCGGTCTACAAGGGTATGTATATCGATTCCTCCGTTACTTTATATCTGCATAGAAATAGATCTTGGCTATTTAGGTTATCGTTGTTAGGAATTTTTTTGTTTTCTGCATACGACCCCCTTCACGCGCGGGCTTTGATTCCCGCCGCTGCTGCTGTAGTCGTCGTCGAAGGTGGCGTCGGAGGCGATGGTGCTGTCGGCCACCGCGTGATGTGTGTCGCAGTCGACGCGTAAGCGGACTCGAAAGCCGGCTCGGCCTTGCTTGAAGAGGCGAAAGTTGTTGGTGCAGAGTTCGACGCCGCAGCCGATGAAGACGTGGGTGCCGCTGCCGCGGGACGAAAAAGGTCCGTCAGGCGGAGCGAGCCCCACTGGTTGACGTGGAAGCGTAGATCGCCAAAGGTCAGGTCCACGCCCGCGTGAAGATCCGTGAAGGTCAGGTGAAAAGCCGGCGAGTGCGGATTGAATCCGAGGGAGCCAAAGTAGATCGTTTCTGCAGCATCGGGGAGTTGCCGGTTGTCGATGATGAAGCCGCTGAATCCGCTGGCCCAGCGGTAGTCTTTCCCACAGACGGCGCCAATTGACATGGAGTTACCACGAAAAATCTCATGGTTAGGTTACCTAAGGTTTTGTGGGAGGGAGAGAGAGATGGTAGCGCTGGTGGATTCGTCGGTTGACAAGCAAGGCGTTTACCCAAGTTCAGGCCCCCGCAGGGTAATACACTACTTCCTGCTTGTCTGGTATTGATCTCGAGGTGTACAAGATGTTACAATGGCGATCCCAGCAAGATGCAATCTCGCTAGGGTTTGATGGTGGATGAATTGCTTGACCTAGGTCAGCGGCCCTCCCAGCCTTTATATAGGAGACTGGGTCTCGGAAGTTCGCTACTGACTAGGTTTACCGATAATGTAAGTTTAAACCGCCTTGATCTATGCCCCAAACATGCACAAATATCTTATATTTTGATATGGAGAGAGTACATATATAAGAAAAGTTTGAGGGTACTTGATGTGGGCATGCCCTTCGGGTGTGCCACCTTATGCATACCTGGTGCATGACTGGACTAAGACCCACCGGGTGGCCCAAGAAAAGCCCAAATAGAAGGCTTGATACGGAGAGAGTACAACCTAAGACATTATTTAGAGTCCGATTTTGTTAAATTGAGAATTAGCTATTGGGAAAAAAAAGAAGTGGGTTTCGACTAGAATAGATCAAGTGCTTTATTAAAATATGTCTAGGTGCATTTGGGCCCAAACATGCACAAACATCTTATATTTTGATACGGAGAGAGTACAACCTAAGACATTGTTTAGAGTCAGATTTTGTTAAATTGAGAATTAGCTATTGGGAAGAGAAACAAGTGGGTTCCGACTAGAATAGATCAACTGCTTTATTTTGGTTTGGAACGGGTTTTGCGTAGTGTTCATTGAAACCTGCATAATTTTCTTTTACAGATTATTTTTTACCTATGATCACTCAAACTATTCAGAAATTTTTCGCAAAAAAATCAAGATAATGCAGCTGCGCTACCTTGCACTAAGAGGAGCTTAGGCCCAGTTCTTTTGAGCTTCCTGGATGGCTTACCGGAGAAGCTGCCCTACCCAGCTTTCGGGAGAAGACGTTTCTCAAATTTAGGTAGCCTTACAAAGTAGTTTAAACTAATCTAATTTGGAAGCCTATTTAAATTTTGGGATGACTTCTCCAGAAAGTTAGGGGTAGGGAAGCTTCTTGTGGAAGCCATTTAAGAAGCAGAAATGAACTGGGCCATAGAGCATCTCCAGCGGCGCCCCCCAATTGACCCCCAAAGGCCTAATGGGGTCCGGACCAAGAAAACGGCCACAACAGCACCCCAATGGTCCGGGCCGAGCCATTTTGTGTCCGGCACCCCTGAAAGGGCCCCCAAGTTTGGAGGCCCTCTTGAGGGTGCCGGACACTGGGCGGACACTCCCTCCGACAGGTATAGTCCGCCCGTCATAAACACAGCGCGTCACGCCGTGTTAATGAGGTTGTGCACGAGGTTGTTCCGCCTGAGTAATGGTGAGGCGACGAGACGGCGCCACGCCTGTCAGCGCGCGTCGCATTAATGCCGCGCCCGTTCCCCTGGCGGGCGCAGAACAAAGCGACGTGTCGAGCCGCGCCGTCCACGTGTTCACGTCGCAGCGGCTCCTCCCGGCGGCGCCCTGCACACGCGTCATCGGCATCAATGCATGCTAGGCGAGCCGCTGCTCGCTGTTAATGCGCGCCACCCAACCCCGCTGCTCCGGCTGTCTTTAAAATGCGGCGCGGCGCGCCTCTCCTCTCCCCACACAGCGCATTCCCTCTCCCTCTCCCAAGTACATCTCGCTGCCAGCATGGTGGGCAGCCGCGAGACGCCGGAGCAACGCGAGCAACACCGCCACCGCGACTTCCTCTCGGTGGAATGGGTGCATCGCCGCAAGGAGCTCCACGGCGAGCAACTGGAGCAACGCCGCCGCAACGAGGAGCAGCAGATGGCCAAGGCGTGGCACCGCGAGATGTGGCACGAGGAGGCAGCCGCGGCGACTCCACACATGCAGACATGCTGTCGGCGGAGAACATGCGACTGTGTCCAGCCATCACAACATCCCGGTAGAGGTCGGCGTCACCATATCGGAGGGGTGGGTGAGGAACGCCGTCAACGTGTCGATGGCGCCGCGGCTCAGCGGGAAGGAGTGCACCGACTACATCATCCGGCTGTGGAGGGAGATGTCGTGGGAGCAGAAGGTCGACCCCAAGTACTCCATCTCAGTGTCGTGCTGGCACGCCGTGGTGGACGCGGAGTACGAGGCGCGCCGCGGCAGGTTCTTCCTCCCTACCGGCATGCGGGAGCCACCACCGTAGTGGTTCGCTTCAGACCACGAGTGTGCCCGCTCTGACGACGATGACCCAGAGTTGCCTGATCTCCCCTTACCATGTGCGACGGGAATAGCAGATGAAACTTCCCCGGTAGCATCACTGGCACCGGAGAAGGGGGCGCGGGATGAAGCCGGAGAGGCTTCCCTCCGCCGCGGCATGCAACAAGGGTAGATTAAACCCCACCACACGCGCCGGCCGCGAAACCAGAAGCCTCCTCTCACGCGCTAGGTTTTATTTTAGTTTTTCAAATTTCGTTTATGTTTTGAAATGTACTCCCTCTGTTTCACAATGTAAGATGTTTTAGGTGTTACACATGCATGTCTAGATTCCTATTAAAAAGAATGGACACATGTACTTAAACGTGTCGAGAGATACATGTGTGTGCCGTTGGTTTGTGATCTGGATCAGACTCGGTGGTCACGTTTGCATGCAGAGGCCGGCCGGTACGTACGTCACGTAGCTCCAGCAACAGGGCGCGGCGCGGCCACGCCGGGACACACAACCGAAGCGGACGGGGCCCTGGCGCGCCCACCGTACGTCGCGGGGAGGCAGAGCACCGGCACGACGGCGCCGTACTCCGGTACGCGCCAACCACCCTCGACACTCCCCTGCGGGGCTACGCGCCAAGACCTGCTCACTCCGCACTGCATGCATATGCGGCGTGTCAGCCTGTCGGCGTGCATGTGAAGGCCTGCCTGCTCGCGGGGCCCCTAGCTCCCCCGATCCGCGCCGTCCATTGGAGGAGGGCCAGCGGTCCACGCTCTTCCTGCCACCGTTGCTCATAACTTCCCACCGCGTGTGTGTGTCCAAGGCTACCAACATGATATGGAGTATTGTCGTTTGTCTAGATTGCCTCTGTCGATCTTTTTGCGGTAAAGGACACTGATATTAATTCGGACAGTTTACAGAAAGGCCCCTAGAAGAAAACAAATTACATACAAGCCCTACTGAAAC
Source organism: Poa pratensis (assembly GCA_947311845.1). Classification (NCBI taxonomy): domain Eukaryota; kingdom Viridiplantae; phylum Streptophyta; class Magnoliopsida; order Poales; family Poaceae; genus Poa; species Poa pratensis. The sequence continues at coordinate 28,996,999 of CAMZMU010000101.1, read as the reverse complement.
TAGACGACGCCGGAGACGACGCAGCGCTGTCGGTGGCGCGCCGCCGCTCAAACTCCTCTTGATGCCTTGGATCAGGAGCCTCCCCAAGCCGGCGGGAAGTCGCCGAGCACCGATCCCGAGGGATCTACACCGGAAGTCGCCGCCATCGTCTTGCCGAACCACATCAGGATCCTCCATGAGGTCTTCACACGCCAGATCCGCCGCTCCGCGGTAACCGGCGAAGGGGAAGTCAAGCCGAACAGCTCCACGGAACCGCAGGCTTGATGCCGGAAGCAGATCAATGGCAGAGCTCCTCAGAGCGCCGCCGTCGAGGTGAAGGATCGCCACCTGCAAAACAACACCGACCGCGCCTCCTCCGCCAGGACGCCGCCGGCTGGATACCATACACCACCCTGCGCTATGTACACGACGCGACGCGGGGTTCCCCTGTCCTCCCGCCGCCGGAGCGGCCGGCGGAGGGCGAGGGAACCGTCGAATCGGTGCCGGCGAGGCGGGTCGTCTACGGGAGTTCACAAATCGCTTCCTCTGGTACCGTAGCGGAGAGGAAACGGGTCCAAGGTCCCTTTAACATCGGATTGCCTCTGTCGATCGATCGGTCTGTCCGTCGTGGAGTGGATCTCGAATTTCGAATTCCAGGCACTGAAGATCAAACCGTGTGGTATGTGTCAACAAACGTACGTGCGAAATTACAAGTCTCGTAGAGAGTCACCCTACAGTACGTGGGGGGGCTTGTCTCGTCGAAACGTGCATGCTCTATCCACTAGATCGATTAAAATCTCGTGCTCAGATCCATGCACAAATTATGTGTTCGAATCCACCCGGAAAGTGTCCAACATCTCCTTCTCTCCATGACGATTAGAGAGAAGATTTCTTGCTTGGAGCGGCGAATTCGGTGGGACCATATTTAACGGGCATATCTAAAAAAAAGGGTACTCCATGGAAATCAATCGGCATTATTTTGGTCCAGCTAACAAGCGGCACCATGCACCATCCTTGCACGCGTACGCCCCTAAGCTGGTACCACCGGCCAAAATTAGTTAAGGCGCCGTGGGCATTACATGTGATAGAGACCAATTTACAATCGCTACAGTTCCAGAGTGTAAGCAGTACCGCTGCGCTTAGGCTTAGCCAGATGTTGTTTTCAACTTGCAGCTCCCTTTTCGTTGGAGAAACGGATCGATCAATAATTAGTCGCCGGCGGCCGGTTGGGCAGCTATGGCTTGTTCGTGCACCATAGTCCGTAGGAGAGTCTCGTTTGATCGACGTCGGCCACTACCGAATTTCACGCGTTTGCCATGTGCACGTGGTACATGGGTTTGTGGAGTATCACCTAGGGAGCAATCGACACAGCCCTGACAAGTGGACCCCATAGTCAGAGACTTTATCGTGTGTCACTGGCACTCGGCAAAGCCCTGATAGGTAGGACCTGTGGGTAGAGATTTTGCTGTGTGTTACCCTGAACGCACTCGTCAAAGTCATAATAGGCGTGTCCCATGGGCAGAGACTTTACCGAGTGCCATCATATGGCACTCGACAAAGAGGTGACCAAGATTGCCAACCATGCCATGTCACACGGATTACAGCCACATATCCTGTTTGTCGGTCTTAAATTCCGCAAAAAGGTGAAAAATGTTTTTTTCGTTTACAATTATCCCTACAATTCAAATAATCCATAAAAGCAATACAATCACACATATCATAGAATCGCATATATATATATAGCACTAGATCACACCAAAGAAGTATACAATAATCGTCAAAACATAACAAATGACCAAAGTACACACCAAGTTCCATAATTTGGATAGTTCACACAAGTTCACCCATTATATGCATAATATACAAGTGACCGAAATAAACAATATTATTGAAGATAATCAATGGCACCCCAATACCTCCAACTCCAAAATGCACATCCAAGTGAAGAAGATCGACGAAGAACTCTGTAGATGACATCAACCACACAAACCTAAAATGAAGTTCAAAGTGCGGAATAATTTCAAAATAATGGCATACACCTTAGAATGGTTGCCATAGCAACAAAAATGAATTATTTGACTATACGGTGCCATCTGCCATGGAAACAAAAATGAGCCATTTGGCTCAAAATGCTGCCATGGCAGCAAAAATTGAGCTCTTTTACTCCAAAATGTTGACATGGCATAAAAAAAGAGCAACTTGGATCCAAAATGTTGCTTTGACAGTAAAATGAGCACTTCATCTCAAAAATGCTACCATGGCAGGAAAAAGATGTACTTTGTCTCAAAAGTGCTGCCATGCCAGTAAAAATGAGCCCTTTTGGCTCAACAACGTTGGCATGGAAGCAAAAAATTAGCCATTTGGCTTAGTTGCTATCCACACTTATGCGGGGTAACACAAAGTAAGCTTCCAAAGTAATGTGATGAAAAACATTATAAAAGCTAAACCAGTAGGGTTGCTTGGGCCTACGTGTGACGATTCATGATCATTCGATCCATTTCCTAGGACGTTGCATGAAGAATTATTTTCTTTAGGGAAGAAGAATTATATAGTTATTACCACTATCAAAGGTTAGGAAGGGAAATAATGGTGGAAGTGTTATTTGCTCCCGAGCTCCAGTCCTCCCTCCACTTAAAAAATCCAAAAACTGTATTTGTGAGTTTCAAAAAATTCTGAAAAAAATTACGGGTACAGCCAATGGTGTATCCCAAAAAAGTGCAAAATGTCAAATTGAAATACTTTGTATTATGGACTACACAAAAATAACAAAATCTGGTAAAACTTAGAGATTTGAAAATATGCATATTTAGATCCACACTTTATCATTTCGTGTAGATCAAAATACAATAGATCCGAAGTTTATATTTTGCACGTTCGTGTGATATAATATTGGTCAAACCTGGACTTTTTTGAGAAAAAATTTAAACTCATAAATACGATTTTTAATTTTTTTTAAATTGGAGGGAGCGCAGCCAAAAGTCTCTACTCAATATTGGTAACTAAAAGGTTTTACGGGAACTCGTCGTAGTGTGCATGGAACGTGGAGGAAGAAGGGTTGGCTTAGGTGGAGGGGGTAAACGGCGGTAAAATAACGCTACGTAATCGAACTAGACTCCCACTTGGTTATTATGCGCAAGAAACTGACATCCCTATCAATATACGAGCAAACCCTATAAAAAAAATACGAGCAAACAATTCTCGCCCCACGTCGAACTGTATCGGCACCATACAAAGTGCATACTTGCACATCTGCTTGCTGACACCACCATCACATCTCCAACGAAACTTGCTTGTCTCTGAGTTATATGTTCTTTTCTTGGCCAGCCGGTCTTTTTGACGCGTGTGATGGCGAAACGACACCAGAGATGGCCAAAACCAACCTTGTTGATTGCTAGCCAGCTCGTGATTACAGATCCCGCCGATATATATGTGGCCGTGGATCGGCTGCCGTCCGGTCGCCGTCCTTCACTCCGGCCCCCGGCCGATTGCGTGCCCGCCTCCGCATTGCTGGCGGCAACAGTGCGCGCGCGCCCTGGAAAAGCGGCGGCACCACACTAGCCATGGCTAGCTCGGTCGCCTTCGAGCTCCAGATCGATCAGTAAGGGAGAGTGTACGCGCGCATGCATTTGTCACTCCACTGTAGGTAGTTTAAACCGATGGCGGAAAGTGTCGTCAGTAAATCGTTGTCCCGTCGTCGACCTCTCGTTTAATGGAGGAAAAAGCTACTTAGCATCTGCAGGTTGGTAGTATTGACCGTGAGATTAATCTGCTAGCTGCTGTTCTGTCTGCCTTTGCTTCTGACTCCGTGAAACGCTAGTGAGGGCAACTCCAATAATACGACTCAAATGGATACGAATCGGGAATCACTTCGGGTACCGCCGTTTCGCCCGCACGCGCGTACTATGTATGGGCCGGCCCATCATTACTTTAACTTGCCTGTTTCATTTACTGTGTCGGCAACGCACTGTTTATCCACTTACTAGTTCGTACAGCAAAGGCATCTGTGATTCTCAAAAAAAAAAAGCAAAGGCATCTGTGTGGTGCACCTTTTTTACGTTTCCTATACTATTCTGTTATCTTCTAACGGATACTCATTTTATTCCGTAGGTTCGCTCGTTGTGCTCTTTTCTTTGATCCTTTTTTCACGTATGTTTCTTCTTCTTTTCTTTTTCATATGTATTTCACACTTTTTTCTCTTCTGTTATTTTATTTCCTTTTTATATTCTTTTTTTATTCTTTTCTTTTTCCTTTTCTTTTTCATGTTTCTTCCTAATGTTTTCCCTTCATTCTTTTAATCTTTTCTACTAGCGATGTGTTCCATCAGTGCATTTTTTGGTTCTATCTAGGTTAAATTTGGTTTTTGTTCATCTATGTTTAATTTTTTGTTCAGCCGATTGTTGTGATTTATTTGCGCATATAGTTGTGATATATTCCACTTATCAGAGAGTTAGTTCTAGTTAGTCTATTCTTTTGTTCCTACTGTAGATGTGTCACTAATTTTAAGTTCCACATGTACCTGTATTTTGTTCTGCATCAGTAAAGTTATTGTTCCATCTTATCGATTTTTTCCTCAAGAAGTAAAAATTTGTGCCATGGTTATCGGGCGCTAAATTTGTGTTCCACATGTACTCATAATTTGTGGATGGTTGGCCGGTTCTTTGCGGAGTGGTGTTTGGACTTTGGCTCTTGTTGTTCTCGAGGTTGTGTTGTTACCGTGGGGTTGTGTTGTTCTATGGTTTTCGCCTGGTTTCTTCCATAATAAACCGGACACCTTCTGCTTAATAAATTGACAAGGCAAAGCTTTTGCCTTGGATTTCAAAAAATAATAATAATAATTTGTTCCACGGTCGGTATTTTTTTATTTGTCCAATATTTTGTTCCCCGGGAACAAATTTTTATTCCATGATCTTTGGGCGTTAATTTTGTGTTCCACCTGTATTCTTAATTTGTTACCCGATCGGTAGTTTTTGTTCTGTCGTATCCAAATTTTGTTCATCTGGAATTAAAATTTTGTTCCATGTACCTAAATTTGTGTTCCATATGTACTCATAATTTTGTTCCACGGTTGTTAAATTTTGTTCTTATTTGTCCAATATTTTGTTCCATGGGAACTAAAATTTTGTTCCATGATCTTCGGGCGTTAATTTTTTGTTCCACTTGTATTCTTAATTTGTTCCCCGATCGGTAGTTTTTTTTCCGTCGTATCCAAATATTGTTCCTTCGGAATTAAAATATTGTTCAATGGTCCTAAATTTGTATTCCATATGCACCCATAATTTTGTTTCTATTTGTCCAATATTTTTTTCTTTTGGAACAAATTTTTTTACATGATATTGGGACGTTAATTTTGTGCTTCACCTGTATTTTAATTTGTTCCCCTGTCAGTAATTTTTTTCTTCGTCGTATCCAAATTTTGGTCTGTGGTCCTATATTTGTGTTCCACATGCACTTATAATTTTGTTCTACGGTTGTTAAATTGTGTTGCTATTTTTCCATTATTTTGGTTCCTTGGGAAAAAATTGTGTTCCATGATCTACGGGCGTTAATTTTGCGTTCCACATGTATTCTTAATTTGATCCCCGATCGGTTGTTTTTTGTTCCGTCTTATCCAAATTTTGTTCCTCGGGAACTAAAATTTTGTTCCATGGTCCTAAATTTGTGTTCCATATGTACTCATAATTTTGTTCCACGATCGTTAAATTTAGGTCTTATTTGTCCATTGTTTCCTGGGAACTAAACTTTTGTTCCATGATCCGTGGGCATTAATTTTGTGTTCCACCTCTACTCGTAATTTGTTCCCCGATTAATTTTGTGTTTCATCGTATCCAAATTTTTGTTCCCCAATAACAAAAAAATTCTTCCATGGTCCTCTGGTGCTAATTTTGTGTTTCACCTGTACTTGTAATTTGTTCGGCGATCGCTAATGTTTGGTTCCTTCGTGTCCAAATATTTGTTCCCCATGAGCTAAAATGAATGCCCGAAGATCACGGAATAAATTGCCATACTTTTGTTGCACACATTAAATTTTGTTCCTTTTTCATACTTTTGATTGTTCCGCCGTTTTAAAATTATGGTTCATTTTTTATTCCACTTTCAGGTGTTACTTTTTGCAGATACTAAATGTGTGTTTTATTTTTTCCAAAGTAAGTTCGATCCTCGTGAGTAGAAAATCCGTTTCATTTTATCTGATTTGTTGTGTTGATTTTTAATCGTTAGTAAAGTAGAATTGGGCCCACCATATTGTACTTTGCACATGTCCATGGACACATCCCTTGCACCGTGCTCTCACTCCCCTCGTCTTCTACTTACCTTTCACCATTTATTGCATGATGTTTATCACTAACGTTGAAGCACTAACCAGTGCAACTATTTTTTTTTTTGAGGTAGTGCAACTACTTTTACTGTGCGTATTGGGAACTGGGAAGGATGGAGAAGAAAGGGACATGCGTATAAACAGGGAGTAGCAGTTTTCCGCGCGGCCATAGCGCGCGTGTCAGGTACAGCAGTAGCCAGCATCTGCAAACACGTGTAGCTCTCTCTTTTTTAGTCCCACATCGGTAAGTTAGCAAAAAAACCAACCAGCTTAAATAGGAGTTCTTCGGTTGACAAGCGAGTCACGTACGAGTCCACAAAGTGCAGGCAAGCTCAGCGAAGCAACAATGCCTGTCGAAATTACTGGGCCAGCCCAACAGCACCGCAACTGGACGAAACCGCGCGAAGGCATCGCGCGGCCTCCAGGGAGGAGGGCCCTACAGAATCTGTCCACTTTTGATCTATTTGGGTGGCCAGACGGATACGAAACATCGGGCCATGTCCGTCTGTCCGGGTAGTGTACCCAATGCGGCCCAACGCTTTCAAAAAAAATCGAGTTTTTCATTTAAATATATATATATAAAGGACGGACAAGTCTCTGCATCAAATTGATGTGCGGGAATGCAGAGACAATGGCCTGGGCGACGCCATCAGACCCAACACCGACATTCGCCAGTGTGGTGAGAGTGACACCACCCAGAGCACCAAAACAGGAAAATATATTAACCCTAGATCTAGGGTTGCCGGAGCACGCTGCGGTGGCGCTGACCTTCTAGTCCACGTCGGAGGCAAGGTTGGCTATGGCCATGGCCACCCTTGTAATGGTGGGGGTGGGGGTGGTGGCGATGGCCCTTCAGGATAAGCATCAACGCAATGACCTTGTCAGGCCTACCGTGGATGCCTCCATGATGCCAGACAACGTCGTTGCCAGCGTGTAGCTCCATGCCGCTGAGACCTGCCGCAGTCGTTGCGGTATATGCCATTCCGCTCCACGTCATGGCCACTCTAGCGCCTACTCCAAAACCATGCCCCTAGAAGGGAGAACAGCACCGAGGGTCGCCATCATCCGATCCGAGCCTAGATCTAGAGTTTCCCAGGAGTAACACGAGCAAGGAGATGATAACTGCAATGACAATGCCTTCAACGGGTAACTCCAGAGCGAGAAATCTCTATTCCCTTGTTTTGATAAACAGAGAGAGTAAAATAGATGGAAGTTGAACTAAGCGCCTACACTACTTCGTGTGGTTGTTTCAACCCATATGCCATATGCGTTTCTGCTTGGAACAGTACATCACTTCACCCGATCACAGATTTTTGTTAAAGTATTATTTTTTAACACAAATTTGGAAACTAAACCAATTTCACAAATAATACACGCTTGAGTATAGCTGAAACCCTTGGCCGATCTGCATGCCTTTCGGCACTACTCAGGCCGAAACACAAGGTATTTCTTGGGTTAGAACGAAACTCCCTCAAGTGTATCACGATTTGAGATAGAATATGTATGAAATATATGCGTGTCGACTAGTAGGCTTCATTCGGTTTCGAGTTTCGTTAAATTTACTTTCACGAGTAAATGTATCTCGCCGTTCCCCACAACTTTTACCTTGTAACTTTTTCGTTTCGACGGACATATACCTATTTTCTCATTAGTACCTGTATTTTCCCCCCGTAGATACCATGTTGTTACCATGCATGGGAGCCGTTTCCTTAATTTCTGCAGGTCCATGCGGATTCATGCGATCGACAAAGCCATGAGGGTCCATCGGAGGGTTTCAAAAACGCTATGGTCCATATAGGAGTTACGACGACGACGACGACATGTTCTGTTGGCGACTGTTCTACAACCGGGCCTCTCCGCCGATCCAACGGTGGTCCAGTCGGCTGGATGGCTGTCTGTATGTCTGCTCCGCCGCGACATGGCTGAGGCCCAGCAGCCTAGCTTGCAGGTACCGCGTTCAGTCGATTAATCAGAGTACGGCTGGAATCCCCACTCGCTCGCGACTAAATATTTAAGATGACAAGTACGCAGATCCGCTTCCCGCTCGCGTTTCCCGGCAGTTCTTGTGTTTATTTTGAGCACGCGTACGGCTGTTTTGATTTTCGGGGCTTAGCTATTGACGACTTATAGTTGTAAGCGCTGAAGGTCTGGCTATGAACCACTTATAACATCGTCAAATAACGAGATCGTCCTTCTAAACTAAGCCAGATGTTGCCAAGGCTAACATCTAATTGTTGAAATGTACTATGTTAATTATCTAGCTTTTTCCATTACTTCGGACTTTTGATTGGGTTGGATAATGTATGAAACATGACATGGTAGCAGATTCAAGCTCTCGAGTAAGAGTTCTGGTTTTAGCAATTATCCAAACATTGTTGTTGCCTGCTATTTATCCACGTATAGACAGATTGTTTACATGTTTACCTCTTTCCATCAGTTCAGACTTTTTATTGTGTTGGTCAGTCCGTAAATCCCATCAAAGATAAAGCTATACACAAGTGTTGCGTAAATTTCTACGGGAATGTAGCACTTTCTGTGGTCCGAGATGTTAAAACTAAATACACGCACAATTTATAATCGACGGGTTATTGATTTTATTGTTGAGTTAAAAATGATATGAAGGGACAAAGAAATGAGAGATTGGCGATGTTGCTGTAGATGCTCTTTCACGGCCTCTGCTTAATTAATCCAGACACTTAATCGGCCTTTCCTTCACCCCAGTAGTCCATTTTTAAGGCGTCTACGGTAGAAAGGTCGTATGTTCATGGCATTGCAGTAACAACAGGTAAATCCTATTTGCACCATTGTGAAAAGCAAATTAGTAGACATTCTTACTCCCAAAGAAGAAAAAGAACCGTGGAGATTCATATAATGTCCTCGTAAGCAGACCCATGGCAACCGAAAATTGCATTGCCTTGCATACATGATGCGTACCGTGCTTGGAGTCCAGTTACTACTACATTCTATCCAGACAAAAACTTTGTCGATGCGGGGTATATACAACTTGTGGTGTTCAAAATCAGTTATTCTCAACCCGTTGGAAACCGGCGTGACTAATGCAAAAAGAAGAAACATTAAAACATTTAGCAAAGGTCTTCAACTGCTATACTCCTAGTTACAAAGTAGACATAACGTTTTTTCTTTTCAACGGTTCCGCGAAACTGGCATGTGAACCCCTAGTTACAACTCATAGCGTAGGCCAGCAGGGCAACATTTCAAACTGCTTTCAGAGAATAGGTTGATTGCGCCTCTTGATCTGTGCCGGTTACCATCCAATCAAGCTTTGGACCCTAAAGCGAGAAAAACATGAAGTGCATAGTTAAAATCGCACTACTTTCTTTATAGTTTGGATGATCATGCATGAAACCAAAGATGTAACAGGACTTAAGTATGAGACGTATAGATACTTCCATATCCATATGTCACATACATGACGATTGACGAGATACAGCACATTGGTGTATCCAAGTGCTAGCTGGGCATAAACAAACTACTGGATTCCATGCTTTTGACGAGTACACTATGATATACTGAACTGTATTCATAAACAGGAGGTGAAGCTTTGAACCATGGTTCATGGTTCATTTTTAGTTCATTAAAATGTGTAGTTGTGTACCTTTCCCTGACGAATAATGGTAGGATAACTTCCAGTCATGTCAACGACAGTAGATGGATTAGCAATTCTAGCACCTCCATCAACAATGAAATCAAGGCCCTGAAATTTGGAACATTAAGCATGTCATGCTCTCCATGCCATCTATTTTACACCTACTCTTGTTTCAAGAATGACTTGTATCACGGCTGTACATAAAAGCAGCTAACAGATATTAACTATTCTGTAACAAACCACTTTGAGGACAGCCATTACTACCTTATATACATTTGGAGATCCTATGAGTGTATACCATTTGACAGTCCCTGGACCGACGATTACTTACACCTTTTTGCATCACTTACTACTCTAAGCCTGAGCAGATACTATTAACCACTCAACATACAATCAATTGATTCTAAATTATGACTCAGGATACAAGTGATACAAAATGACATCAAATCGCAACTCAAATATGACCTAGGAGGCTGGGATTCTCTACATAAAATGCAATTGGCAATATAGACACAGTACTGCCCAGTGAAGTTTTTCACAACGTTGATACCTAAAGGTTCTATGAACAGTCACTGTAAGCAGAGTTTCTGGGGCAATAGTAAGAAGGAACATACCAGTGGCTCATAAATATCAGCAATGGTTACTGGATCGAGTATCCATTCATCCTCTGACAGATATTTAACACTGCAAATAAAGGGGGAAAAGGGAGAATAACTACAAGTCCTGATAACAAGATCAACAGTAGGAAAGAATGTAGCGTAATCAAATACTGTGACTGCTCCTACATGCTAGCAGAACACAAAGTACCAGTGATAAAAGGGCACATCAGGAGCAGAAAATAAATAGAGAAAAGTGGAGGTATAAGCCTACAGCCAACCTTGTGCAGATCAGCGGTTCTTCTAGATTTTGCAGTATTGCTTGACATATGGGATCATCTGGCATTCGAACACCAACCTGCCTCCTTTTCGCATATCTAGTAGATGACCCATGCTTGATGCATTGTTTGGGCAATTCCTTGGTCGCAGGTAAAATAAATGTGTACTGAACATGAATAAAATAGACAGGTTATTTGTGAAATAGAAGACATCAGTCCATTGTGAAGAGGCAGATATCCTTACAGGCCCTGGCAATATACGCTTGACAGCACGGAAAATGTTAGCTTGCCCTTGGTTGGTACCTAGAGGAAATCCTGTTGTGTAGGTATCAATGTCTCGCAACGAGCGGCACAAGATGCTGAGAGGCTATATGATTAAAAGTTGGTATAAGAAACACAGCAGATTTGCAAGAAAAAGAAAATGTGCTCGGTATTTGTGCCTTGCTCTAGATGAAGCTTCATACAAAAAGAACATTTCACTGTGTTCCATATCTTGCCTTTGAATTTACAATGCCCTTGATTCTGCATGAGAAAACAGTGCCATTAGACCTGTAATTTTTTACTTCATGTGTAAGACAGGTATCTGGGGGTGCTCCAGAATCTTCTGCGTCTGCTGCTGGGGAGCAAACTGCTATTGTTCATGGTCATGGAACAAGAAAATCCAAAGGTATTGTTAAACCAAGAAAATATACCGATGGTACAGTACGGTGGTGTTTGTCTGTCTCAACTGATGAGCCAGCTAGTTTGCAAGGTGCACTAGAAAATAGAAATTGGAAGGAAGCTATGGATGAGGACACGCCTTTTGCCAAGTTTTATTTTCCATGAGAGCAAGATATTCCTCATCCATAGCTTCCTTCCAATTTCTATTTTCTAGTGCACCTTGCAAACTAGCTGGCTCATCAGTTGAGACAGACAAACACCACCGTACTGTACCACCGGTATATTTTCTTGGTTTAACAATACCTTTGGATTTTCTTGTTCCATGACCATGAACAATAGCAGTTTGCTCCCCAGCAGCAGACGCAGAAGATTCTGGAGCACCCCCAGATGGATGCTCATGTCGCTGTTCCGCATGTGCAGGAGCCTACCCCAACTTGTTTGGGAAAAAAGGCTTTGTTGTTGTTGTTGTTGTTGTTGTTGTTGTTGTTGTTGATGTGTAAGACAGGTATCAAATAAGAATACACTGAACTAATCAGAGGGGTGACTGTACCTGCGGAGGCGCTCAATTGAGTCATTGTTGCTCAGATCACAGACAATGGAGTAGCTGTAAAAAATGGGACTTGTTATCATTAGTCACAGCGCATTGTTCACATAAAAATCAGAAAGCTTAACAAATTAAATCTCTGAGAACATGAGCAGACACACACACAATAAGATGGACAAACAGACAAAGCTGCTCATCAGTAATCGAAGTTCAGCTTCAGCACAGACAAACTGCCCAAAGCAAAGCATAAGCAACCAAAAGAATTTGTAGAGAACTTGATAAAAAAATGCCCAAATGGCTGTTTATGCGCGTCATCGCCCATCTGTGCTACAATTTACACGATACCCTGAATGCACGGGCATCAACTGCAACGCAAAATGCAGTGCACACGCTGCATCTCCCTGCTCCCCACCCCAAGCAATGGCAGGCCCAGTCCGGGGATCCGCTGTCAGGATGTTCCACCGAGAGAAGAGAAGCCCGATGAACAGAAGATGAGTGGAGGGAAAACACCGGACAGCATACACGGTGTCGGTAGGGATGATGCCGACGGCGCCGCTGTTGATGAGGTCGACGACAGGGTCCAGCTTCCAGAAGTCCTCGCCGGAAGGCTCGACCTTGACCCGCAGCATCCCGCCATCCCCTCTCTTCGCGCGCCGGAGAAAGAGTCGTCAGTTAGCTCCAGGAATCTGGAAGAAGGAAAACGTGCGCGCGGAATGGAGGGGGGTGGGGACGCACCGTGAACTGACGCTGGGAGTCGTACTTGAGGCGCTTGGGGTTACGCTTATGGACGGCGACGATGGCGGCCGAGAGGCGCGGCGTACGGGGCGGCCGTGGGGGTAGGCGGAGCGGGGAGGGGGAGACGGCGCGGCGGAAGGAAAGGCGCGAGAAGAGGTCGGTGGCGGGGTTGGCGGTGGTGGCCATTGCAGGGTCGGCCTGAGCTCTTAGTGCCGGGATCGGGTCCCTCTACTCTCCCCTTTGTAGCAGCCGGCTGTTTGTTTTCCGCATTATCCCGAATTCTTTTGTTTTCCTTTTATTATGCGCTCATGTACTGTCGAGGTTAGTAGCTTGTTTGATCAAGAGCTTTACACTCGATACAAAAAATCATTTAGTACCATGATTTGATGGATAAAATCATAATTGTTGCTATTCCGTGGCAAGGCAACACACGTACATCTATTTTGAGAAAAATGGCTAGAAATTTCACAATTTGAGCCGAGAGTGGAAAATCTGCCTCGATTACTATTGTTGAATGCCTGATAATGACTGTCGCAATCTCTTAAATATTTATATCCCGTCGTAACCCATGGGCACTTCTCTTTTTTAAGGGTAACTTGCTCGCTTTATTGATCGAAGCGCAAAATTATAGCAATTAACGCAGTGTCATGGGGGTGAAACGGTACGTGAGTGTCTGGAGAGAGAGGCGATCCTTCAGCGATCGTAAAAACCCATCTAGGGTTCCGTATCTCTCACCGGCGACGCCGCTGGTCCGCTCCATCTCTGGTGGCTTTAGGGCCTTGGAGGCGTGGCGGATCACGGCATCTCGCTGGCGGGAGGGTTCCCGTCTTTCATTTAGATCTTTTCAGTGTCTTCTTCAAAATAATGAGGCGGCGACTACCTTTTGAAGTCAGAATAAGGTCCTCCCGTCCTATCCTTACTCCGGTGGTGCGTCGAGCGCCAACGGAGGGCGCGTGGATGCTTGTGTCCGGCGGGTCCAGTCCTTTTCGTGTTCGTCCGTGTGGTTTCAGGTCTGGCTCTTCCGATTTACGGTTCTCATCGTTGGCGATGGTTACTGCTCTGGTGTGCTGATCCCTCTGGGTTTTAGCATGACAAATTCCCCTCTGTCTACTACAACAAGCTCTACTACAACAACCTTTACCCGACTCCGATGAGGGAGGGGTGAGCACAGCGGCGCGCGTTTGGCTCGCTTCAGTGTGTAGTAGTCGCTATGTGGTCCGGAGATCTATTTGTAATTTTTATTACTTTTGAATGTTTTTATAGCGTTGTTGATGATAAATAAATTGGTTGGGCTTTTCGCAAATTATAAAAAAACATAGTGTCATGGGGTCTAGAAGCCACATATATGGCGCATGTCCCTAACGAATGAGCAAATCGCATTAAGTTATTTGGTTATGTATTTGAGCTTCTCTCTTCATGAATGAAAGAAACACTCTCAAACTCGGAGCGATAGCACATCATCTCCTTAAGTACGAGGACCTAGCCTAGCAACCACAAGGCACCCAAGAGCAGGTCCTCCGCCAAAGCAAGTGATTCCCAGCAAGCCAAAACTTCAAGAGTTGATGGATAGGTCACTCCTGGGATTTTGGGAACACCACCGCCGATGAATCGTTGTTTTGTAGATGGCCGCGACAGGAGCATTGTTCATGGAAAACACACCATCTATGTTACCCTTCATATGATCATCAGGATAGGAGCAGAATTTCACTGAGGTAAGACCACATTTGAGGGAGGCGGTTTAGACAACAACATCAGCTCGGCCATACATTGTTGCACAAATTAACGCATGGGTAGACAGTGGATTATGAAACTCTCCTTCATGTTTAGTTTTTCTTATACTGGTCCATATCGCCCACATGGTTACTCATCATGTCGCATGCATGGAATAAATCATACAGTACTAAAAATCTATCGTTTGGCACTCGGTTCGGTTGTTTCACACATATGCTCAATAGTCTCCTTAGTCCTTATCTGATAGTGCCCACACACACACCTCGCCATTCTACACTCTATCAAGGAGTGACGCCACCATGAGTCCACCGTTCCACACACAGGTCAGCTATAGGGAGAGATTGCTTCGTAAGCGCCATAGGAAAAACTATAATTTTCGAGGACATCTTCACTTTCAAGAACATAATCATTTTTTCTTTCCCATCGAGTTGTCTGAGCTAGACGCTCTACCATCCAACCAGCCATCTCGCATCTGCTTAGCTCAGGGTTACGGACCGAAATACCGCGGTAACCGGATTTACCGGCCACCCCCGGTAATTGTGTATACCGGGAGAACAATCCCGGAATATTAAAATTTGGACCGAATTTGTTCTCCCAAAATTAAAATTTGAATTTGTTTTCGACGTTTTATGTTTGAATCCTGAATTCTTGCCGGAAATTTAGTCCGGTAACCATGGTGACCGGAAATACCGGCCCCCTCCGGAATTTTTTTAAAACGGTAATCAAAACCTTGGCTTAGCTTCAACTAGCATGTGATAGGCGGAGCAAACAGCTAATATTTCCCGTTTCTCAAAGTCCCAAGCACGAAAATCATGTATGTCCCAGGTACAAATCGGCAGCCCGATGACTAGATCAGCACCCATGCACAGTGGCGGACCCACCATAGGGCGAGCAGGGGCGGCCGCCCCGGCTCTCCCGGCGCGGAGCAGGGTACCCCATGTCAGCAATTTTCAGTTTCAGGCGAAGGGGAGCAGCGCCATGGACGGTGCCTTCAGTTTCTGTCGAAAAGGTACGTTCATGAGCGAGAAGAAGGAAATAATGGGCCAGAATGGCTGCACTTTGTGGGCTTAAGTGACCATTTGAAAGCCCATTTTCTATTTTCAGCATCAACAGAGCACGGTGAATCGATTGGAAAGAAAAATCCCCACATTGCTGCCTCAGTGCCTCCCAATTCTCAATCCCTAGCTCACCTCCACGCCCCGGCCCCCGAGTGAACCTGGCCGCCACCGCCGGCCACCACGTTTCTGGCCACCGCGTTTCCGGCCATGGGCGACCTCGAGGTGGACATGGACAACCTAGATGAGGAAGCCTACTTAATTATCCTGCAGCTTTAGGAAGAGGAAGAGGAGGCAGTGGCGGCAGCAGCAGCTTCGACGCCGGCAGCAGCAGCAGCTCCGACGCCGGCGAAAGGACGAGATGGCGCAGGCTTAATCAACCGCAAGAGGGGACGCGATGTGAACCAGCAGCATGAGGTATTCTTCCATTTGGCGATTCACCTCTAATTTTTTTGTATCAATTTAGCCACAACAGAGGACTCAATTTCGGTCTCTAATCTTGTAGGAAACTCCACAACCTGCTATGTTTAATCTAGCTGATGTGATTGCTGACCCGGGAATCCGGAGACAGATTGAAGAATACCCTACCTCGGAGATTAGAGATGACATGAGGAGGGCGTATTTGTCCAAAGGTCCATGCCGTTTGATTGATCATGTTTTTCCACGCAAACAATTTGGGAAAGATTGGCGGGGATTCAAAGAAGCATGGTATAAAACATATGATTGGTTAGAGTATAGTGTGGAGAAAGATGCGGTATTTTGTTTCTATTGTTTTCTCTTCAAGCCTCCAAGCATTGGTGGTGAGCAATTTGGGCATGATGTGTTCACGAAAAAGGGGTTTAAAAATTGGAAGAAAGGAGTGGAATACTGCAGGGCACACGAAGGTAAACAAAATAGCGCTCACAATAATGCTAGAAGAAACTGTGAAAATTTCAGAAATCAAAAGCAAAGTGTCTCATATGCAATCACTTGTCATACTGAAAAATCCCATGTTGAATATGAAGAACGTTTGAGGGCTGTTGTAGGTGTTGCTAGATTTCTTATTTCACAAGGCCTAGCCTTTCGTGGGCATGATGAATTTGAGAGTTCCATCAACAAGGGTAATTTTTGTGAGATGGTTGATTGGTTTGCTAAAAGATGTAAGGATGTAGCTGATGTGGTGAATGAAAATGCTCCTGGCAATCATAAATTGACATCTCCTAAAATCCAGAAACAAATTGTACAAGCATGTGCATAAAAGACTACATAAGTAATCATGAATGAGCTTGGGGATGGTAATTTCGCTCTACTTGTTGATGAGTCCCGTGGCACATCGGTTACAGAGCAAATGGCTGTTATTATTAGGTTTGTTATTTGGCATTGTCTCCTTAAATTAATTACTCTCCTAGTATCCTCATATGATTATTCTAACTTGGTGTATTGTTGGCTGTAGATTCGTGAACCAAAAGGGGGAGGTGATGGAAAGGATGCTTGGTGTTAAGCATGTTGTTAATACTACATCCGTTTCTTTGAAAAGATCTTTGGATGCATTGTTTGTTAAACATAATCTATCCATGTCTAGATTGAGAGGACAAGGTTATGATGGGGCCTCAAATATGCGTGGTGAACTAAATGGATTGAAGAAATTGGTGTTAGATGCCAATCCCCATGCTTTTTATGTGCATTGTTTTGCCCACCAACTTCAGTTGGTGGTGGTTGTTGTTGTGAAAGGAGTTCTTGCTGTTAGTGATTTCTTTGGACATACAAATAAAATTGTCACCATGGTTAGTGCCTATTAGATGTTCTTGCAATCTTGCTGATATATATTCATCATGTGTAAATCTAAATGCATATATTTTTATTTGTAGGTGAGTGCCTCTTGTAGGAGAAAAGATGCATTGTTGTAGAAGCATCATGACAAATTGGTATCGCAGCTAGAGAATGGGGATATTGTGTCAGGAAGTGGTCAACATCAAGAGACAAGCTTTGTAAGAGCAGGTGATACACGTTGGGGGTCACACCATAGGACTCTAATCCGATTGCATCAAATGTGGGATTCTGTGGTTGAAGTGCTCCATGCCATTGTTGAGGATGGGACAGATGTGGATGATAGAGGCGTGGCTTCAGGTTATCTCATTAACATGGAAACCTTTGAATTTGTTATTGTATTGCATTTGATGCTCCGAGTGCTTGGTTTAACAAATGATTTGTCACAAGCATTGCAACAAAAAGATCAAAACGTAGTTTTGCCATGAATATGATTGTCTCTGTGAAATGTCTATTGCAAAAGTTTAGAGATGATGGATGGGAGCCTCTTTTGTTGGCTGCTACTAGCTTTTGTGTTGGAAGAAATATTGTGGTGCCAAATATGGATGATAACATTTACGCTAGAGGTTATCCAAGAAGCTCACGCAAAATGGTCACTAACTTCCATCACTACAAGGTACAAATATTCAATGAGGTGATTGATAGAAACATAGTTGAGATGAATCATCGGTTTAGTGAAACTTCCACACGCTTGTTAATGTGCACTGCATGCCTTGATCCTAGGGATTCATTTAGTAGCTTTGATCATGAGAAGCTGCTTGAGCTTGCAAGTATCTACTCGGTTGACTTCTCTTCACAAGATTGCTATCTCTTGGTTGATCAATTGAAGGTATATATTGATGTGATGAGAAGAAGCCCAGATTTCTTGACTTGTGATAGTTTGAGTGGTCTTGCTCTCAAGCTAGTTAAAATTAGACAACATTTGGTATTTCCATTGGTTTATCGCCTCATTACACTTGCATTGATATTACCGGTGGCGACGGCATCAGTTGAGAGGATTTTCTCAGCCATGAATATTGTCAAGACGGATCTTCGAAACAAGATGTGTGATGAATGGCTCAATGATTTGATGGTTTGTTTTGTTGAGCGTGAGATATTTGCAAACATTGAGGACAAGGAGATTATGGTACATTTTCATGCCTTGAGGAATCGCCGAGGACATTTACCTCGACCACCTCGTGTTCCTTCTTCAACTTAATGGTACAATGCTCTCTCTTCAAAAGCTACAATTGTTGTCACGCTTGTGTTCAGATTTGGATACATAATTTTTTTCTTTTACATGTTGTAGGTTCTACTTGGAGTTTTGGGTCATATTGAGGCAACGAGCGAGTTTGTAAGATTTTGTTATAGTTTTCCATGTTCTTAGTAGTTGAATATTATCCATATTGAAAATTGAAATCATTTGAGACTGTTTATTGTGTTGGATACACTTGCATTTATGCTTTTAAAAAATTGTCCTAAATTGTTTGCCCCGGCTAACTTCAATTCCTGGGTCCGCCACTGCCCATGCATATGAACAACCGACACCACGAGGTTGTAGTCAGCTTACTACCTAAGGTTGGGGGCTAATCTGAAAAGCAACGATAGGTTTCGATCCAGTTTTATGTCCATATCTAAGGGATCCATCTTAGTTGATTGACCATTGTCGATCAGACCCTAATAGAACATCTCTTTCCTAAGGCGCGCCAGATATGTGATATATGGGATCTGTGTTCGGCAGCATCAAGATAAGAAAATCTACTTGCAGGCTGCAAATAGTAAATAACCTTGGTGGCTGTCTAAAAGAGAAAAAACTGATTCCTTTGTTTTTGCTCGCCATAAGCCCATGACGGCGCCTTAAAACGATAATTAATTAACTACGTCTGTAAACTTGTTGGTGACCCTGGCTGCTGAGGCCACTTCCGCGCACGTTTTTCAGTCGTAGGATCTTGGCAGTGCGCGTCAATGATCGTCTATTCGGGTAGATAGAAGCGAGTTACCTTATCTCTGCGATCACTGACGTCTTTGTCCCATTTAACGTTTGACAGTGGCATCGTTGCTGGGCGTACATTGCATCCGGTAGAAAAACCACGACGTGAAAATCTGCTTACCATTCTTTTCCTCCTCCCCAACCTAGCCTCCGCCTTGATCGAAGCCACCGTAGATGTCCTTGACCCGGCTGGTCACAATCCCTCGCGGGGCTCTCACTCCCTTCACGGCCTCTGCTACTCGCCGCTTGTCAGATCCTGCTAGTCAGAATCCGACTCTAGCTCCCTATGTGGAGACCTGATCGATCAATTTCAGGGTTTTCTAAGATAATTAAGCTAAGAACGATAAAGGAAAGCTAGTGTTTGCTCATAGCAATGTTCATTCCATAGCCCTGTCGTTCCCAACTGGGAGCTTATGTATCCAGTTCATTATTACTGACAAGTGCTCTGAAAGTAAACAACAGCAAAGGGAAAGCGGAGACATAGAATGCGCCAGCAGTCAGACTCCATCTAGACCGTCCAGAAGATAGAATCCATCTCGGCCTTTGGTTGTTCATAACCTTCACTGAAGAGTTATGCTAGGAGAACATAACGTGTGATTACCTTGTCTGAATGTCTACAGGATCTGACAATTCCTCCCCCTTGAAAGCACACTTGTCCTCAAGTGTTATGTGCTGGGAACCATGACTTGATGGTATCTGCATAGAAGGCTAGGAATACCTTTTTGATGAAGTTTGCATCTTCCCACGATGAATCATCAGGATGGAGATTTGCCCACTGTATCTGCCATTGTGTTACCAGAATACCTTGTCTCGGAAGAGATCGAGTCTCCAGAACACAAATGGGTTCAGTCTTTATCTTGCCATCTTCACTGATAAGAGGTAGCCCTGGTTCCAGAACCGCATGTTTGCCTAAATGTTTCTTTAACTGACTAACATGAAACACTTGGTGTATTTTCACGCCATCTGGCAGCAGTAATTTGTAGGCCAAGGTGCCCACTTTCTCCAGAACACGAAAGGGTCCGTAGAACTTGGTTGTCAGCTTAATGGAATGTCTGATGCCGAAAGAAGCCAGACTGTAAGGTTGCATTCGCAAGTAGACCATGTCTCCCACCTGAAAAGTCCTCTCGACTCGTTTCAAATCAGCATATTTTTTCATTCTTGCTTGAGCTTGTATCAGATTCTCTCGGAGTCTTGTTATTTGCTGCTGTTTGTCAAGCATAAATTCCCTGGCTTCACAATCTTCAGGTCCAGGAATTGCCACCTCGCTTGTCATGGGTGGTGCATAGCCATATAATGCCTGAAAGGGTGTTGTTTTCAGTGTCGTGTGGTATGTTGTATTGTACCACCACTCGGCCAGAGGTAACCATGACACCCACTTTTTTGGTTCCTGAAACGTCATGCATCGTAGATACGACTCCAAGCACTGGTTAACTCACTCGGACTGCCCATCGGTTTGTGGGTGGTATGCCGTGCTAAGGTTTAGCTTGACATTTAGTGCCTTGAACACCTTTTGCCACATCCCACTTGTGAATATCCTGTCACGGTCCGTGACGATACTGATTGGTGGTCCATGTATCTTGAATACATTGTCCAGAAAGGCTTGAGCGACTGTGTTGACACTGTAGGGATGAGATAGAGGTATAAAGTGTGTTGTCTTTGTGAGTCTATCCACCACCACTAAAATCACTTCTTTGCCTTTTGACTTAGGTAGCCCTTTGACGAAATCCATCGTGATGTGTTTCTAGGCCATGTCGGGTGGATCCAGTGGTTTCAATAAACCCGGGTACTGGCAGTGTTCAGCTTTAGCTCTCTGGCACACTGCACAAGCTGAGATGAACTTCTCTACCTCTTTTTTCATGCCTGGCCAATAGAATATTTTCTTCAGCCTTTGGTAGCTGGCTACCATGCCAGAGTGTCCTCCAATTGGGGACGAATGCAGGGAGTGCATGATTTGGTTCTTGAGTTCAGCATCAGGGCCAATGAAGATTCGACCATTGTATCTGATGATGCCTGCCTGTAGAGTATAAGGTGCCTGAGAAGTAGGTGCAATAGTGAGCTTTTGTAGTAGTTCTTGACAGGTAGGGTCAGTGGTGTAGCTGTTCTCCACTGATTCTGCCCAAGTGGGTGTCACCACAGTAATTGGCAATGTTGACATCTCTTTTCTGCTAAGGGCATCAGCTGCCTTATTTTCTTTACCCTTTTTTTGTACTCGATGGAGTAATTGAATTCCAGGAGCTTCAATAACAACTTGTGTTGTATGCCTTCAGAGACTTTCTGTTCAGCCATGAACTTTAAGCTCTTTTGGTCAGTTTTTATCACCAGTTGGCTGCCCAAAAAGTAATGGCACCAACGCTTGAGTGATTCTAGTATTGCAAGAGCCTCATTTTCATATGTGGACCATTCAGCTGCTCTAACTCCTAGAGTTCTGCTGTAGTATGCAAGAGGCCTTCCTTTCTGCATCAAGACTGCTCCTAGCCCAAATCCACTAGCATCAGTTTCCAATACAAAGGGCAGGTTAAAATCCGGTAGTGCTAATACCGGAGCAGTTATCAGGCTTTGTTTGAGTTGGTTAAAAGCCTGTGTTTGTGTCTCTGTCCATATGAAGGAGTCCTTGCGGAGTAAATCATGCAGTGGCCGGCAGATTAGGCCAAAGTCTCTGATGAAACGTCTGTAGTACCCCACCAATCCAAGAAATGCTCTTAATTGTGTAATAGTCAGGGGAATGGGCCAATCCTTCACTGCTATTATCTTCTATGGATCAGTAGCTACTCCTTGTGCAGATATGACATGTCCCAGATACTCCACTTGCTCTGTGGCAAAGACACATTTACTCTGTTTAGCAAACAGCTTGTTGTCTCTCAGGATTTGTAGTATGATTTTAAGGTGTTGAAGATGCTCTTTCTTAGTCTTGCTATAAACCAAGATGTCGTCAAATAAAACCAGCATGATCTTGCGCATCCATTTAGCAAAGATACCATTCATGAGGGATTGAAAGGTTGCTGGAGCATTTGTGAGGCCAAATGGCATCACCAGATATTTAAAATGGCCGAAATATGTTCTGAAGGCTGTTTTGTGGATATCCTCATGCCTCATCAGAACTTAATGGTATCCGGATCGTAAGTCCAATTTGGTGAAGTATTTGGCTCCACAGAGTTCATCCAGCAGATCTTCAATCACAGGAATTGGGAATTTATCCTTGATTGTTTGTGAGTTCAGTTTGCGAAAGTCAATACACAGTCTCCATGTTCCATCCTTCTTCTTCACAAGGATTGCAGGAGAGGCATAGGGGCTTTTACTCTGACGAATTACTGAAGATTCAAGCAATTGTCTGACTTGATCTTCCATTTCTGATTTCTGTTTGTGAGGCACACGGTAAGGTCGAACCCTAGGTGGTTCAGTCCATCCTGTAGAGGAATTGAGTGGTCACAATTCCTCTCTGGTGGTAACCCTTGGGGCTCCTCAAATATGTCTGCATATTCCTTTATGAGGTCCTGTATCTCTTGATCTGTAGCTGTTGGGAGGTTTTCGGAAGTAGACAGTGGAAATAGATAATATCCAACTGCTCCCTTAGAGATGGTTTTCTGTAGTTTTTCCATAGAGATCAGTTGTACTCCTTTCTTGAGGGACTCATCAACTAAAGTAATTTTATCCTTGCCCTCTTTCTTGAGTTTCAAGTTGCCGGAGTGATAGTCAAATTTCACTGGACTGTGTTGAGCTAGCCAGTCTCCACCCTAGACTATATCATAGCCCTTCAGAGGAAGAATTTTGAAATCATTGTGGAATTCATGATTCTGAATGGTGTATGTTTGTCAGTGACATGAGATCCTGTTTGCAGTTCTCCTCCTCCAGCCACTATCACTTTCTCAAGAGAGTTAGAGGCTGTTTTACATTTGATCTTTGTAGTGAACTTCAGGTCAATGAAAGTGTTTATACTGTCTGTGTCTGATACGTCCATTTTGCATCACTATTTTATATCATAATTTACTGCTATTCATCGATATATTTCATATTTAGAAGTGTTACTTATGTTATTTTACCTATTTTGCATGTTTGATGAATAATGGAGAATTGGACACCGAAGTCAGGATTCTGCTGGAAAAAGCACCGTCGAGATGCACTATTTCTGAAGATCAATAAATCGAAGGAGACATATGGAAGTTCCTATTTCACCAGAAGATGGAGGAGGCCAAAAGGGGAGGCTGAGAAGGGCCAAGGTGGGCCCTCCTCACCTGCTGGCGCGGCAGGCCCACCAGCCGCGCCGACAGGTGGTTTGGGGGCCCTGGCCCACCTCAGCCGTTCCCCCTTCGCGTACTTGACCCCCTCGAAACCCTAACACACAGAGGACGGCCATCGAAATATTCCGCCGCCTCCACGAGGCGGAAAACACCAGAGAGCGAAAAGCTCCCCTGCAGGAAGAAATCTGTCGGGGGAAATTCCCTCCCGGAGGGGGAAATCGTCGCCATCATCACCGTCATCGAGCTGGACTTCATCGGGATCATCATCATCATCATCTCCACCGCCAACACCATCATCACCGCCGCTGCACCCCGTCTCCGCTGTAACATCTAGGGCTGAATCTTGTCTATTTCATAGGGGAAACTCTCCCGGTGTTGATTACTCTTGTTATTGATGCTATTGGGTGAAACCATTGGACTAAGGTTTATGTTCAGATTGTTATTCATCATCATATCACCTCTGATCATGTTCCGTATGATGTCTTGTGAGTAGTTCGTTTAGTTCTTGAGGACATGGGAGAAGTCTTGATGTTAGTAGTGAACTATGTTGAGTAATATTTAATGGTTTGATGCTTAAGTTGTGGTGTTATTCTTCTAGTGGTGTCATGTGAACGTCGACTACATGATACTTCACCTTTTATGGGCCTAGGGGAATGCATTGTGTATTCGTTTGCCAATTGTGGGGTTGCCGGAGTGACAGAAACCTGAACACCCGTTGGTATATCGATGCATGAGGGATAGCAGGATCTCAAAGTTTAAGGCTGTGGTTAGTTTATCTTAATTACTTTCTTGTATTTGCGGATGCTTGCAAGGGGTATAATCACAAGTATGTATTAGTCCTAGGAAGGGCGGTGCATTAGCATAGGTTCACCCACACAACACTTATCAAAACAATGAAGATTAATCAACTATATGAAGCGAAAGCACTTGACAATATTCCCGTGTGTCCTCAAGAACGTTTGGTCATTATAAGTACAACAACCGGCTTGTCCTTTGCTGTAGAAAGGATTGGGCCACTCGCTGCAACTACTATTACTGCATTTTATTTACTTGTACTTTATTTACCTGTCATATCAAAAACTCCTAAAAACTTGTCCGAGAGCATTTACAGTGAATCCTTCATCAAAACCGCTTGTCAACACCTTCTGCTCCTCGTTGGGTTCGACACTCTTATTTATCGAAAGTACTACGATACACCCCTATACTTGTGGGTTATCAGTGTCCACCAAGGCCACAGCACGTTTCCCCCCGATGACAACACTCAGTGTGAATGTGTTTTTGGATGAACTTCCTTTTACTGCATTCAACGAGATCTGCATTTGATTCACCTCTCCTTGTGTTGCACTTTCTTCTTGAGAGTTAGGTTCATCCGTGGTGACAGCATCCTGAAATGTTTCTTCTTCCTCTTGTGTCGTTTCCTCTGTAGCCATGAGGTTCAGGTTTTTATACTGCTGGCACCTATGCCCAAAGAACCACTTCTGACCACAATACTTGCATTTGCCTGGTTCAGTAAACTTTGCTTCTGGCCTACCTTTATTCCTGTCACCATCTTGTTTATCTGAAGGTGTCTCAAGTGGTGCTTTTGGTCTGGCAGAAAATTGTCCACTATAACTATTTCTGTTATTGCCAGTGTTGCTACTGAACCTTCTATTCTGACTTTGCACTGAAGCGTTCATGCTTTTTTCCAGGTCTCTAGCATAGTCAACAGCTTCATATAAGGAGCATGGCTTCAAAGGTTTCATATAATGCTTTATTTCTCCTCTGAGACCATTTATATAGCATTTGATATAATACTGATCTTTCACTTCTGGATTTTCCTTCCTATAATTTGCCATCTTGTCTTCAAATTTGTCTGTGTATTCAGAAACAGAACTGAGTCCTCGTTTGATGGCGTTGAATTCTTCCACTGCTTCATAAGAGCTAGTGGCTGAGAACCTCTGAAGCACCACCGAGCAAAATTGTGCCCAATTCAAGTTCTCCTCCAACACACCTGAATTCCTTAACCATGTGTCGGCGCGCTGATGCATGTAAAATGCATACATGAACTTTACATTTTATTACATGTTATTCCATGTTATTTGCATCATATAAGGGTTATATTCATGATTTATATTAAGTTTTGGGGATAATTAACAACTTCCCCATTTTTCTGGAATTAACCCTGCGCTGTCAGAAAACCCCTTTTTCTATATTTTGATGTTTCAGGGACCCAAACGACGTCCAAATGACCTGAGATTTTACGGGGATCACTTTTTTGGAAGGAACGAAACGTAGGCGCAAAGGAATCAAAAAAACGGAGACCAGAAGGCCGAAAGGGGTGGGCCCACGTGGCCAGATTCCCTGACCGCGTGGGACCCACCAAACTGGCCCTCGGGCCTCCGCTGTCGTCGATCTTTCTTCCCGAAGCTTCGTCTTGACCTAAAAACGACTATATATAGACCCCCCCCAGGGCTTTCGCGAAAGAGAGCGCCGCCGAAACACAGAAACCACGAAACAGAGATCTGGAGCTGAAGATTGGAGGGGGAAAACTCCGGCGAGGCGCTGCCGGTGTGGTCTCCTTCCCCTCCAACAACATCTCCACCGACACCATGATGAAGAGGGAGTAGTCCACCTCTGGACTATGGGTTTGTGGAAGTAACTTATGTATCTCTCCTCTCTATGAGCTTCACTAATTAGTACCGTATGAGCTGCTGAACATGATTACGGTCATCTATGTAATTCCTTTGTGGTGGATCTTTATTATGAGTTAATACATGTTTGAGATTGCAATGGTTTTGTTTCAGTTATGAAAGTAGATGCATATTATGTACCCCGTTCTTATTTACTTGTCATGATCAAGCATGTTTATGAGAGCATGTGAGGGGGAACGTGTGCATTAGTTGGAGTAACGGGGGGTGGCTAGTGCAGTGAACGTGAGAGAAAGTTCTGCGATCCACTTGGGTTTTCTACCTTACTTTGTTGCCTCACTAGGGATAAACAAAAATACCATGCTACCGGAGAGTGGATGTGACCTTGGCCACTATCTCCATGACTAGATCTAGCATGTTCTTATTTTAACTTCATGTCATTGAACTTATTGCTATGCTCTGATTTATCTTAATTACTAAGGTGTTATGATTTAGTTCGCATCTTGGTGGAGCATAAGAGAGAGAACAACTTATACTTGAGATCTCTATGTTAGGACGTGATGCCCAAATTAATAACTTGTCAAACCATGTCTTGCCATCTTACATGTTAATTTTAGTGTTCCATTGTCTACCACATTATCAAGAGAGAGTGCATTTGTGAAACCTTGAACCCCGGTCCATTTTTAATCATAAGAAACACCTTTCCAACACTTTTATCACCACTTTTGTTTGCTGCCATTATTAAATCCGAAAATACAAAAACACTTTTACATCTTGCATTCATCATAAAAAACCCAAAAATATCATTTATCATTACTACCATCATCCTTGCATATTTATTTTACCATCATTGCATATTTACTACTGTTTGCATATTTATTTTATTATCATTCTCACACCTTGTGCTTGACAACCACTTGGTGAGGTTGAGGGCACAAAACAATTTATTTTGTTGCAGGTTCTCAAGAGAAGGATAAGGAGATAACACCTGAAATACTGGTTCCCCGAGAGTTCGATATTAAATCCTCGAGTCACCCCTCGTGGGGAAAACTGTCTTCCACTACTACATACACTCTGCACTTGGAGTCTCAACCTAACCCATTTACTTTTCACGCAGGTAACCACACGAAGGGCTGTCAAGACCGTTTTCTGGCGCCGTTGTGGGGTAACTACGTGAAGGGCCATCAAGTCGTTTTCTGGCGCCGTTGCCGGGGAGCCATAGCTGAAAGGTTTATCCAAGGATCACTCACATAAGTCAACTTCATCACCAACTTGTGTAACAACCTAAGCTTGGGGAGGTTTTACCTACGTGAGCATCATCTTATCCATCTTTACCTAATCATTTTATTTTGTTTTGTTCTTGTCTTGCATATCATCTTTATATTTCGGTTTGCATATTTATATTCAGTTTTGCATTTTTGTGTTGCATTTGTTATTTCGAGTTGCATTAGTGTCATTTTATTTTCAGTTTTGCATAAAAATTAAAAAAACCATAAAAACTAGTGTTGTTTTTAATATGTATGCTAAGCTATGGAGAAAGGTTATGTCAAAACTATGGGAGCTTACTATGAATATCGATCAACCAAAGAAGGAAATAGAATGCTTGAATTGCTTGAACATCTTAATGATATGGCCACTGAGTTTTGTGAATTACATAATATAACTTGCTGCTTTAGAAAAGACTATAAACACTCTCTCTATCAATGTAAGTATAATAGTGATCCTATTATTGCTTCTTATCAAGAGTGTAAATTTGCATGCCATGATATAGAACAAGTTGAGAAATATATTGCTTATGTTGCAGCCCATGAGATAGACTTTCTTATTGATAAATTTTTGCAACTAGTCATGAAGCTCGTGTAATGAAAGGACACATTTCTATTCTTCTCCAACTTTGCAAAAAGGAATTTAGTGATAATGTTTATGTTAAAGAAAGAATTCTTGCTTCCATGGAAAGTACTAATATTTTGCAGGAAGAGGATGATGAAAAATAAGCTTGGAAGAGGAAGTTGTGAAGAGGAGATTGAAATGGATGTGCTCCAACCTAAGCTTGGGGAAGAGTTGGATCTCCCAGCTTCACCATCAACAAATGAAAGTAACACTCAAACTCAAAAATCTTTTGTTATTTATGAGAATCCATGTTATGATGTGGGAAACTAAAAATGCTCCTTTACTTTCTATTAATGCTACTAGTGAACTTATTGATGATAATGAGGAGTATTGCTTAAATATGCTATATGATAATGCTTTAGATGATGGTCCTATGCTTATTGATAAACCTCCATGTTTAGTTGTTACTAAATTATGTGAGGATAAAAATGATATACTTGCTGTTTGTGATGGTACTCTTACTCATAGAGTCCTACTTTGTTCTTAAATTTCCTAATTACACCATAGAGGAGAAATTTGCTTATGTTGAGAAATACTTATGTGGTTTGCAATTACCTTTAGTTCCAAATCTTTGTTGCAACCATGATATTAAACTTAATATTGATCTTATTAACTATTTTGAAAGAGGGAAGCATGCTAATGAATTCCATAATAAATTTAATAATCCTCTTTATGTGCCTAAATTATCTAAGTTGAATGATTCTTGTGGTTATATGGTTGAATTTATTTCTACTACTTGCAACTATTATGAAAGAGGAGGTGATAAGAACCCTCTTTATGCTAATAATTATATGCTGCAAGTAAAATTGTTAATATGCATTGGAAACTTCTATTTATGGTGATTCATTCATATACAAAATGCCAATGCATAGAAAGAAAGTTAGACTTCGTTGTTATTACTTTTGTGTTTTGTTTTTCTCTCAACTAGGGTTCAACTTGACTATTATTTTGATTGGTTTGAGAACACCATGGGATCCTGGTATTATGCATGGAACACTTCCCAAGGAAGAGGGACACACCAAGGTTCAAGCTCCCTCATGAGCTACGTCCCCTTTGATTATCAAGTAAGTAAGCCTAGCTATATGGCTATAAAGAAAGCGCTTTACGGGAGGCAACCCGGTTGTTTTTGTTTGAGATTTTCTTTGAGTCCTCTTGC
This sequence comes from Poa pratensis, assembly GCA_947311845.1. Lineage (NCBI taxonomy): Eukaryota > Viridiplantae > Streptophyta > Magnoliopsida > Poales > Poaceae > Poa > Poa pratensis. Next base: position 28,967,818 of record CAMZMU010000101.1, on the reverse strand, counting down.
TGTAACAAGAGAGTAGTTTGTTAGTTTTGTTTCTGGGATTTTTAATAAAGAACCAAGTTTTACCTATTTTGGGTTTGAAAAGTTGCTATTCATTTTCGGAGAGTTTTCTGCCTGCACGAAGTCTGTGCACGGTTTGATTTTTCATTTTTTTATCTGTAACTCCGATTGAGCTGTAATTTGAACTAGCTTCAACTTTTCATCCTCTGTATACGTGATTTTTTGCAGATTTTTCTGACGAGTTTAAGTAGGGTAGAAAAATGCGTTTTGCTGCTGCTGTTTTTCTGGACAGATTCTGTCTTGATATTGTTTGATGCATTCTTTGAGCTTTTTGCTTGAATCTTTTTGATTCAATTGAGTTTATGAGTAGGCATACAACATTATATACTCTCTGGACATTCATATGAATTTTTGCCTAAGGATTTTATGCAGCAAGGAACCTATTTGTTTATCACTACTAATATCACCCCACAGAAAAGAAATGGGAGAAACGGTGTTTTGAAGTTTTTTCACAGGGATTAGAGGAGCTGCACCAAGAGCTATCCAAGGATGGTGAAGACCATAAGCTTGGGGATGTCAAGACAACCCCACTGGACCAACACACTCTCGGTTTGCACACGTCTAACTTCTGTTTTTCGATCAAAGCACTTTATCGTATAAACTTGGAGCGTCTGTTTTTTTTTGCTTTTGTTATTTCGGTTTGTTAATAAGACCACCACTATCATTTATATATGAGAGAGCTACTGGAAGTTTGGGTTGAATTATGTTGGATGCTATTAAATATATTGGGATAGGGATGTTTGAGTTGATTTTAAAAGATACATATAGTTGCATAATTCATGTGCTTTGAATGAATGTTAATTTGCAAGTGTGTTGTCAAGAGCTATCTTTTACCATGTTTAGATGTTGAATTTTAACTTTACTTGGTTTAACATGGATTGATTAGTTCTATGGACACTTATGCATGCATTTAGATGGTCAACTTTCTCCCTATTGCTAGCCCAAAAATTACAACAAGTAAAAAGCTTGTTTCCCAACACCTTCAACCAAAGTTTTTCCAGTGAGTCCACCATATCTACCTATTAGCTTTATGCTATTCCAAGTATGTTTATCATGTTATATTGTGTTATCTACATTTCTGAATTTAAATGCTTATGTTATTGATTGTCATGGGAAAAATTGGTTAAAAGCTCTCACGAACTTGATGCACAATTTACTTTTATTGCATTTAATAAGCATGAACCATTGTGATTAAAATTATGAAGTTGTGGGCTTGACAATTGTTTTGGTTGGGAGTTAGCCCATATGTGCTGTCACATGGCAAGCTTTCAACATTGCACTTATTTATATTTAGTTGATGTCATGTACTTTTGTTTATGGATGCCTATCATGGGTGAAATGAATGTGGATACTTAGTAAGTTCAAAGAGTTTGTATAAATGGTTAGAGAAATGCCTGGGCCGCTAATCTAAGCCATGCATCATTCATGGTGGAAATTTACAGCATAACCATAATGTTCATTCAGTGATGCACCTCATAATAAAAAGCTATACCCATAGTAAATAAAAGAGTGCTGAGATTGTTCATTGTCTGTTTGTCTTGTTGTTTTGACATGGGCTTGTTCATGTCAAGGGGCAAGAGGTACCCCAGTGCAGTTCTTGATGATACTATTATTACTTGCAATGACCTTTATTTGAATTTACTTTGTGGACCAAAGTGAGTAACACATGGTGTAGGTACTTGTATTCAAGGGACATGAGACATTCAACCAATACATTGTCAAGCACACCACTCATATTTGCTTTCACTTTAAACATTAATCATTCAAGATGCTATGATAGGGGTAATGAGAGCTCCACACCAATGACTACCACATTGCAAGCATTAACTTAAGTAGAAGTGTTTGGAAGTTAGATGAAACTTATTCATGCTTTACCTCTACTTATTTATCTATCCAAAGTGTCCACCTTTTATATTCAGTTTTCATAAGAAGTACTCTATGACCACCATAGGATGTTTTTACTTTTCATTATGCATACATTTGGTCCATAGTACTTTCTTCTATATTACACTTTGTGAATTTATCATTGAACATCTTTACATTGAGTATTTGATATCACTTCATAATTTATCTTGCATATTGTTATTCCTTTGAAGAATGAATCATTTGACTCTATGTAGCAATAGTAATCACCTTTGATATCCATTGATAGTATTAAAATGCAAAGTCCATGTTAGTTTTATCACCTTCATACTCGGGACGAGCATGGGTTAAGCTTGGGGATGTTGATGCATGTAAAATGCATACATGAACTTTACATTTTATTACATGTTATTCCATGTTATTTGCATCATATAAGGGTTATATTCATGATTTATATTGAGTTTTGGGGATAATTAACAACTTCCCCATTTTTCTGGAATTAACCCTGCGCTGTCAGAAAACCCCTTTTTCTATATTTTGATGTTTCAGGGACCCAAACGACGTCCAAATGACCTGAATTTTACGGGGATCACTTTTTTGGAAGGAACGAAACGTAGGCGCAAAGGAATCGAAGAAACGGAGACCAGAAGGCCGAAAGGGGTGGGCCCACGCGGCCAGATTCCCTGACCGCGTGGGACCCCCAAACTGGCCCTCGGGCCTCCGCTGCCGTCGATCTTTCTTCCCGAAGCTTCGTCTTGACCTAAAAACGACTATATATAGACCCCCCAGGGCTTTCGCGAAAGGAGCGCCGCCGAAACACAGAAACCACGAAACAGAGACCTGGAGCTGAAGATTGGAGGGGGAAAACTCCGGCGGGGCGCTGCCGGTGTGGTCTCCTTCCCCTCCAACAACATCTCCACCGACACCATGATGAAGAGGGAGTAGTCCACCCCTGGACTATGGGTTTGTGGAAGTAACTTATGTATCTCTCCTCTCTATGAGCTTCACTAATTAGTACCGTATGAGCTGCTGAACATGATTACGGTCATCTATGTAATTCCTTTGTGGTGGATCTTTATTATGAGTTAATACATGTTTGAGATTGCAATGGTTTTGTTTCAGTTATGAAAGTAGATGCATATTATGTACCCCGTTCTTATTTACTTGTCATGATCAAGCATGTTTATGAGAGCATGTGAGGGGGAACGTGTGCATTAGTTGGAGTAACGGGGGGTGGCTAGTGCAGTGAACGTGAGAGAAAGTTCTGCGATCCACTTGGGTTTTCTACCTTACTTTGTTGCCTCACTAGGGATAAACAAAAATACCATGCTACCGGAGAGTGGATGTGACCTTGGCCACTATCTCCATGACTAGATCTAGCATGTTCTTATTTTAACTTCATGTCATTGAACTTATTGCTATGCTCTGATTTATCTTAATTACTAAGGTGTTATGATTTAGTTCGCATCTTGGTGGAGCATAAGAGAGAGAACAACTTATACTTGAGATCTCTATGTTAGGACGTGATGCCCATATTATTAATAACTTGTCAAACCATGTCTTGCCATCTTACATGTTAATTTTAGTGTTCCATTGTCTACCACGTTATCAAGAGAGAGTGCATTTGTGAAACCATGAACCCCGGTCCATTTTTAATCATAAGAAACACCTTTCCAACACTTTTATCACCACTTTTGTTTGCTGCCATTATTAAATCCGAAAATACAAAAACACTTTTACATCTTGCATTCATCATAAAAAACCCAAAAATATCATTTATCATTACTACCATCATCCTTGCATATTTATTTTACCATCATTGCATATTTACTACTGTTTGCATATTTATTTTATTATCATTCTCACACCTTGTGCTTGACAACCACTTGGTGAGGTTGAGGGCACAAAACAATTTATTTTGTTGCAGGTTCTCAAGAGAAGGATAAGGAGATAACACCTGAAATACTGGTTCCCCGAGAGTTCGATATTAAACCCTCGAGTCACCCCTCGTGGGGAAAACTGTCTTCCACTACTACATACACTCTGCACTTGGAGTCTCAACCTAACCCATTTACTTTTCACGCAGGTAACCACACGAAGGGCTGTCAAGACCGTTTTCTGGCGCCGTTGTGGGGTAACTACGTGAAGGGCCATCACACGCCCAGTGATATGCATCTGTGCAAACTTGGCGTCCTCAGGGACATAAACCATTTCGAAATATTTTTCCGTCCTACGCAACCACTCTTCTGGGTTTGTACCATCAAATCGAGGGAAATCCATTTTAGGCGCCTTGGCGATGGATTTGTAAAACTGAGCATCTCTATCAAGTTCCTGGTATCTAGAACCTCGATTATACTGGCCTCTGTCATGTGGCTCATACTGTCTAGCCACATGTGTTTGCTCAGGTGGGTTGTGGGGTTGGTGGGTGGCATGAGGAATGGGAGGGTTTGGCTGTGGTGGGTTTTGGTTATAGAAGTGTTGCCAATTGGGAATGGAGTGTGGATAATAGTGAGGGTTGAATGGGTTGTATGGGTCTGGGTTTAATGGTAACTGATAATTGGAAGTTGGGTTTTGGTGGTGGGTTGGGTATTGGTTCAACTGCGGGTAAATTTCTTGTTGTTGGTAGGGTGGGTGGTATGGCTGGTAATGTTGGAGTGGTTGTTGGGTATGATAGTAACTAGGTTGTGGAGGTGGCATGAATTGGTTTTGGGGATAGGGGTGTAGCGTCGGATTGGGTGGCTCCTCTCTCTGATGCTGCATCTCATCATAGTACTGGTCCATTCCTCTGCTCTCGTAATGATGTTGATCACCACAGTTTTCAGTAGCTCGGTAATCATAGTGGGGTGGATCTTGAGCATCACTGCGCCTACGCCAATGAGGTGGTCTGGAGTGACCCCGACCACGCTCCTGTTCTGCTTGCTGCTGATTCAGTATCTCTGCAGCTGCCGCTTTCTCCTGCTCATCAGCTTGTTGTTGTGCTAACTCAACAGCCCTTGATTTCTCAGAGGCGCGCTCACGATCGACGAGCAACAGAGATTCAATACGAGACATTTGGGCAGATAAAGTTGTTACCTTGTCTTCAACACCATCGACTTTACACCCGATTTCCTCTGTCCTGGTGTTGACGAGCTCCATGTCGAGCTTGAGCGCCGCCAATTCTTGCGCATCCGCCTTGTCCGTGTTCTTGGATTTCCCCATTTCGATCTACCGCCGCCTCGCGATCCCGCCACCGGTAGACACACGAATCGAGCTTGTCACCGGAATATTACAACAGAGGAAGGGATCCTCAGCAACCGTGATTCCACTCAATTTGTGTCTGAATGGTGTCGTCGCCGCCAAGCCGCCGCCGTCGACTCGCGTCAAAGAGGACGTCGCCGCCGCCTTCGCCACCGCCGACTAAACACCCCGCCGCCGCGAAAAGGGAGAGGAGGGTGGGATTTTAGGAGAGATCCCAACCACCCTCGCCGCCCAATTCGACTCGCCGCCGGAGCTCGGATTTACTCGCGCAGCTCCAAATTTGTGAAGAAAAATTTCCGGCCGGAAGACCGTGTAGCTCTGATACCAATTTGTCAGATCCTGCTAGTCAGAATCCGACTCTAGCTCCCTTGTGGAGACCTGATCGATCAATTTCAGGGGTTTCTAAGATAATTAAGCTACGAACGATAAAGGAAAGCTAGTGTTTGCTCATAGCAATGTTCATTCCATAGCCCTATCGTTCCCAGCTGGGAGCTTATGTATCCAGTTCATTATTACAGACAAGTGCTCTGAAAGTAAACAACAGCAAAGGGAAAGCGGAGACATAGAATGCGCCAGCAGTCAGACTCCATCTTGACCGTCCAGAAGATAGAATCCATCTCGGCCTTTGGTTGTTCATAACCTTCACTGAAGAGTTATGCTAGGAGAACATAACGTGTGATTACCTTGTCTGAATGTCTACAGGATCTGACACCGCTGAACCTACCAGCGCCGAGCCCGAGCCCCGGCCCAGCCCCCATCGCCGAGACTCAGCCAGATCCACACGGAGCTCGCGTCACCACGCCTCGGCCAAATCCACGGCGCTGCAGCGTTCTAAGCACGGGGGTGAGGGCCTCCCTGACCTCAGCCTCCCGCCCACCCACCCGTCGGTGACCAGCACACATCGACCCACCCGCCTCGACCAGCAGCTCGCCTAGATCGCCGACGCCAAGAAGCTCGGCGGGAGCTCGCCCAGGACGCCGACGACCGGCAGCTCGGGCATTTGCTCGTGGCTAGCTCAGCCCGGTGAGCCTCCCTCCCTCCTTTCTCACATGATTAATTCTTTAGGCCATGGTGGCTGGCCTAAAGAAATTCTGCATGTGTTTCAGTCATACTTTGCCTGGTAACTTAATCATGTTTTGTTTCTGAATATATACTACAGCTGCTCCAAAATAAGTGTGGCAGTTCAAAACGGCAACACTTACATTGAAATCGGAGGGAGTATTTTTTTTTTCAGCGTGGAGAAGTAACGGCAATAAACATGAAACGATTGGTGGGCCAAAAAGTTCAATGGAGACCCACGCTTGGCAGGCCGTGTTGTTAATAGTCGCCCGGCCTGCACGACTAGCTTCCACCGTGCCCTCGACAGTTTTGCTGCTCCCGCGAGAGTCGCCATGGGCACCGCCGCCGCCGCCACAGCCATCGCGCCGTTGCACGACCCCCTAATCTCCGCCCTGCAGCAAGGCGAGGCTTATGGGCGCTTTGCCGATGCCGAAGAGAAACCAGCAGCACCAGCCGAGGAGCCCGCGGAGGCGGAGGAGGACGAGGAAGAGGAAGATGATGAGGATGAGGAAGCAGATTGGTCCGACGACGACGTGCGAGAAGCCCTAAACTGGCTTGACGCCGTGGAGGGTTCGGATGGCTCAACGCGGATCTCCGGGACCTTCTCGGGCGCTGGAGGCGTGGCGCGTAGGCCTAACGCGCACGGCGGCGTGCTCTCCCGCACCCTCCAGCCGCTCTCCAACCGCCAGCAGAAGTTAGCCTCGCACTTCCGCGCCGGCCCCTTGGAGGTATGCTGTTTCCGCTCCTCACCTTGGATTAGTACTATGAAATTTCGGCCTGTGCGAACATTTGTTGGCCGTATGCTATCAGGGAGTAGGGTTCAGTGGTTTATTATCTCGTGGTTAAATTTGGTTACTGCAATGAGTAAAGAGAACAGTTATGCTTGATCTTGAGCTAGGCCTCCTAGTAGTATCGGCTATAGAAGTCTAACGTAACCCCCAAACCGCTAGCTGATAGCAGTATTGGTTTTTATGTAACATCGGAGTCATAACATATGATTATCGTTATCAGAATGAAACAACAATCTTGATTTATTCATATTGGTGTTGTAGTACTTGGCTGAATTTTATGTCGCGAATTTTGAACTACCCAGGAGTGGGAAGGTAGAATGAACGTGGGGATGTCAAATTCTGTGACGACTGCAATCAGGGACAATGTAAGAGACTCCACAATTGGGAAAACAAGGAACACTGGGAAGGCTGATCGTGCTACAGTTGAACAGGTTTGCACATTTTGTTGTTGTTGGTGATGCTTATTACATTCTCTGCTTGGGAAATCAACCTGTACACTTGCATATTCCTGTTTCAGATGTTTCTTCCCTTACAGTATGCAAGAAAACAAAGTTTAGTTGCTAGATTGTAAAATGCTTTGTTTGATGTACATGGATAGAATTTTATCCAAGTCATTTCAGCTCTGCTGTATCTCCCATTGTAACATATTCCCAAACCCTTTGCATTCCTGATTATATGTTGGTCCAAATGGCACCATTATCTACTTTTGACTACTTAACAAAACTACATCTAAATCTTGTTTGTAATCTCATTGTATACATTCACCGGGCTTGTCTACCGCTTCATTTTCCATTGCCTGTTGCGGTAGTAATTTCATGAGGCAGAAATTTGTTAGCTTGAAACAGTGCGCTTCTTGGGGTCTATGCATTTTGGTTATGAGTTCTCTTGACTGAATAGGTACCCTTGCTTTAGTGCTGATAAGCGGTGGGATCCGATCTATTCTTTTACTCACCTGCATTTAAAAAAAATAATATCTCTCGTCTTTTGTGTCTTAAAAAAAGTTATATTGGACATGTGATTTGATTGCTTGATCTGATGGTTTCATGATATTTCAGTTCTTATAGGCTGGGCATGCTTGCTTTTTCATCCATCTTTGTTTTATATAATGCAGGCTATTGACCCGAGAACCCGCATGGTTTTGTTCAGGATGTTAAATAGAGGTGTTTTTGATGAAATAAATGGTTGTCTTTCTACTGGAAAAGAGGTAGCCTTCAGTTTGCAGTGCATATTGCATCACATGTTTTTTTTTGCTATTTGCCAGTGTCATTGCATTCTGCGGTTTACGGAAACATCGCCACTTTAGCTGTTTACAGAAGAACATACAGAATGCATCCAGAACTACATTGCATTTTGTTATTTATCATTCTCTATATCTTTAACTAGATTAACAGACTCAATATTAACTGCTGCAGATGATTTGTCTTTTTCCTATGTAGGCAAATGTATACCATGCAACAAAGAAGATGGCAGCGAGTTAGCAATCAAAGTCTATAAAACTTCTGTCCTTGTTTTTAAGTAAGATATTGATTTATGCTTGTTGTGCCTTCTAACTGGATACTCACTGAGAGCTACTGCGGAATACTGATTCTGGACAATTTTGTTGTACCCTTCCTGTACTTCTTAACTACTTTGATTCAATTATTTTGCATGTGAAACAAACTACATCATTTACTTATCGCAGGGATAGAGACCGATATGTTCAAGGGGACTATCGTTTTAGACATGGTTACTGCAAGCATAATCCTCGGAAAATGGTAAAGACCTGGGCTGAAAAGGAAATGAAAGAAATCTTCTTCGGTGAGGAATATTCTCATTACGAATGCTTTATTCATGATTTGCATTCCAGTATTTTGGCAAGATTTCTCCCAGTAGGATTCTTGTTAAAATGGATTTATCTTTGAGAAAAGAGGATGCACTCGGAGGCATAAGCTATGGCTGACATCGTTTATTTTGTTCTGTCAACCACTAAATTACGTTTTCCACCCTTTATATTTTTATCTTCTTCTGCAATACTTCACAGAATGCCTCTAGTTAGTCAAATTAAAAAATGAAATAGTCGTTGAATTACATACACTTATTCTTAACCTTTTGCAGAATTGGAGAAAAAGGAATCCGTTGCCCGACACCAAGGCACTTGAAGCTTCATGTTTTGGCGATGGATTTTATAGGTAAAATTTGTGATAACATTTGTTTATTTCAGTGCCTGTAGAAATGGTATTATAGATCACCACCTACTAATTGTTCGAAGCATACACCGTGCTGGCGCCACATCTCACAGAACAGTACTTCATGGTATTATCAGTACATTTAATAAATTGAGTCGGTTCTCCTTCAGGAAATAATGGTCATCATGCTCCTCGCCTTAAGGACGCTGTTTGTCATATGACAAGTTACGTGAAGCTTACTTTGAGTACATGACAAAGATTAACAAGTTAATAGTTGCACCTTCTACTAACTATTTTTGTATTTCTTATTCTGTCATCCTTTATTTTGCAAGATGTGGATGGGAGCTTTAGTCTGTACAAAATGATTGCAGATGTTACCATTAGTCAAACTAGATAGTTGCAACTTTGTCCAAGTTTGATCACTTTGGATGTCATTCACGTTTAAGCCAAGACAGAGCTCTACTCTTGCTGCATTCCTGCACCGCATTTTCCTACAATTAATTAAAGTTTTCCAGAGATGGATAACTCGTGGTTTCTAAAAGTGTGTACAATGCTGTTTTTGAGTAGTGACATGAGTCTGGGAGGGTCTCTAGGATCACCATTGTCAAAATACAGTTTTTTTTAACGACTTTTGTTGCTGGAACCTAATTCTAATTGCCTTAGGTCGCTATCATGCATAATGCGTGTGTTGAATTTCGAATGTGGACAACTCATCTGCATAATTTAGCGGTTGAGCTAGTCGGCCGATAGCTGTTCTTTATTTGCTCATATCCATGGATAACATTTTCCCTTTACCAAATGTCAGCTGAATATGGTCTTACCTATAGAAGAATGAATACAGAACCACACAATACCCAAATGATTTGGATACTTGTAATGTACCATTTCCCCATATATTTACCACAGCTTCTTTTTCAATAGTTACAACAATGCGGACACTCTACCAAAAATGCAAGCTTGTCCATGGTGATTTGAGTGAATACAACATTCTTTATTACGAGGTAGCTCGACACTTCTGATTAAGACTTCCTTGACCTCTCAATTTCCCAGTTAACAAGTTCCTTTCTCATTCTTATTGCTTGTTGTGCAGGGACACTTGTACATAATTGATGTTTCACAAAGTGTCGACCTCGATCATCCTTTACGTTGGATTTCCTGAAGGAGGATTGCTTGCATGTTAATGTGAGTAACAGTTGAATTAAAATTTTGAATATTTCCAGTGACGGGTAGCTCGTGGTTTTAATATGTGTGCAATGCTGTTTCCAGGACTTCTTTGAAAAACGAGGTGTTGCTGTCATGACAGTAACAGAGCTATTTAATTTTGTCATTGATCAAAAAATTGCTGATGAAGATGTTGATGATTACTGGAGAAGGTATGTATTTAGTAGGTACATTACATTGTAATAATTAATTTTCTTGGGATACTATGGTCATGATCGGGCACAGAACCTAATGATTGACAACATTTGTCCTTAATATCAGGTTCAGCAAAAGATTCTGGAAAATGGGGGATATGGCTGAAAAGGATGACGAAATTGCTCCGACAGTATTGGTGCAGGTAGGAATACATCCAATCAAAAAATAGATATCATTATGCATTTGCCTAACTTGGCCAGAAATTATATTCTTACAACAGAGAGCATCCTAACTTCTTTAGTGACAGACCCATATCTGAATCTAAACTTCTATTTACTGCATCTGTTTTTTACCCACAAATCGTTCGAGACGTAAGCATGCTACTTTTATATATTTTTTGAGCAACATGCTACTTGTATATTTTGATTCATGGTATTACCATTACTTTGTTAACTGTTTAATCTCGTATACACTATAAAATTATATTTGGTTCTACATATGGGGTTGAAGAAATAGGATGCAATCTCTCATAGATCTCTTATACAAGTTTTAAAAACTATTTCGTGTTTGTTTTGATGTTTTTACTACGTGATATACGTTTCACTTGCTAATAGTTTGTATCTTTTGCTCTTTTCGATACACGTTGGACTAATGTGAAGCAATGCGAGACAGATACTGCTAATCGTCTCCATCCCCTGTGCGGTTACAAACGAGCCTACGAGAAACAGCAAGAACAACCGGCACAAAATACACCGGAAAGAACCCTTGGACCTGCAGAATAAGTGCTCATTGGGGAACAAGGAGGAAGATGAATCAGATGACAGTGAATCTTGCTCTGGTTCGGACGAAGATGGTTCATGGCAGAGTCCACAAAGATGGACCCCGAGAAAAGAAGGCTGCTCGTAGGAACACAAGAAGAAGGTGAAGAGGAAAAGAGGGAAACTACGCAAGACAAAGATCCCAAAAGCTGATAAGAAGAAGAGGAAGAAAATGGCGAAAGCTAAGTGCAAGCGGTAGTGAACCACTGCAGGCAATCCGCATGGTTGACACCATCAATTGAAGTTATAGCTGTTATATGAGTTGCTAATACTTATCTTCAATGTAAGTGTGATGTTCAGGGCCGGGCCCACCATGGTGCAGACTGTGCTGCTGGCACAGGGCCTACGAATTTGGGGGCCCCAAATTTTTATATATGCCTATATGTATTTTGTATAAAATCTGAAGAAAATTGGGAAGTTGGGCCTCGTCGCTGTCTCGCTCGCTGCGCTGCGCTGCGCGTTGGGCCGCTCACCGCTGGGCTGCTGTGCATACGTATACGAAATGGAATCGATCGATCAATTCCAGGCAGCTAGGCCCTACCGACGCGAGAGGATCAATCAAAGAGTCGAAGATCAACTGACGGGCGACGGCGACCGTGACACAACGTCGCTAGACTCGCTACGCGCCTACGCCGATTGAATCCTCGATCCGTCGATCGCGTCCACAGCGTCACGGCGACCGCGACACGGGCACAGCGTCGATAGATCAATCCACAGGACCACAGCGTTCGCTGCGCCGGCACCGCGACAGTTCCTCTTCATCCGTTCATCGCCTCATCGGCTGATCGCAAAAAGAGGTAGAGTCCGGTTAATCTTTTGTGTCGACAATTCTAATTTTTGATCGTATCTATACTTTAATTCTAATTTCTGATCGCAAAAAGAGGAGCATCGTCGCTGCCGGCACCGCTCGCTCGGGGCTCACGCCGACACGGAGGGTAAGGAGAGGCGGGAGGGAAGGTCCCGGGCGGAGAAGGCCGAGGCCGCGCCCGGCCGCCGCGGGCCGCCCGCGGACGCGGGAAGAAGGCAGGGAGGAGGAGGGGAAGGGGTCGGCGCGGGCCGGTCGGCGGCACGGTCACGGCTAGGGTTTCACGGTAGGGGGGGAGGTTGGGGATCGCGTCTGCAACTTCGAGACATTCATTGTTACGTAAAATATTATGTCATATATGTTAGAATTATTATTAGTTCAAAATTTCGTGTGAGAATAGGGCCCTTTAGATTTTCGCACAGGGTCCTGGATTTTTGCCGGCCCGGCCCTGGCGATGTTCGTATTTTGATGTGCTTTATTGCTTATGTGTCTTCAGTCCTTTATGAATTATTTAGAAAACCAGTGCTGTAAAAGATTTCATCAGCTCGCGACATTACCAGATCTTTGAGTTGTGTACGCTGAAGCGCCCAAAATGATATCTATAAATTTCTTGTTCTGTAGTGTTCCATGTTAATGCAGTACTCCCTCCGTCCTCGAATAAATGTAACTTCTACCTTTAGGGTAAGTCAAATTTATTAATTTTTAGCCAACTTTATATGGAAATGTAGCCACATTTAGACATTAAATTAGTATCACTAGATTCATCTTTGTAGAATTATGAGATTGGCGGAATATGATGGATGTATTATTGAGCTTCATGGGCGAGTATATATAGGCGTACAAGGGACCGACTTGTAGTACAAGACAAGTTAGACATCATACGGAAACAGATCCTATCTCTATCTATACTACCATAACCGACCTATACGTTATACTCTAACATCACCCGCATCGTAGCGGTAGCGTCGTGAACAACAGGACGTCGCGGACGGTCAGACAGGAGAAAACCCAAGGTAGAGTCCAGTGGGCTGACATCCCCCCGCAGTAGGAGTGGGAACGTCGTGGACGGTGTCGCGGCGCAAACTTGGACTGTAGGAAGCTGATGAGGAGCTCAAGCGAGGTGGTAGCCCTTGTTGCCGATGTCGAGGGAGCCGAGAGCATTCGGCGGTGCAGCCTTGGTCGTGGTAGCCATGCGAGGGGGCGCCGTGGTCGATGTCGTGGCCGGGTTGCGGTGTCGAGGTAGACGCAGAAGAAGCCGCGGGCCATAGTGCGCGTGAAGAGTGACGGAGACACGTCGAGGCAGTCGTTCGAGATGCCGATGCCGAAAAAGACGTAGTACAAGCCGTCAAGGACGAAGTACGGACATTGTTTTGCCGGAACAAGGCGCACGTCGGGGACGAAGGCATACTCCGCTTTGCCAGAGCCGAGTACGCATAGAAGAAATCGGTGACGCGTTCGAGGCAGTCGTAGAGGAGGGAGTCGATGCCGAAGACGTTGTCGAAGCCGATGTAGACGAGGCGCCGACCCGGGCTTGCCAGACCCGGGGACACGTCGGGGACGAAGGCACGCGCGGTGTTGCCAGTACCGTGCGTGCGGGGGCAGGACCACACCATGAACCATACGCAAGTGTTGGAGGGGCCAGCAGAGGAGGACTCGACGACGGTTGCGGCGCCAGTCGACGGGGGTAGAAGGTGTCGATATCGCCCGCGGTTGTCGGAGTAGACGTAGTCGGGGACGAGGATGATGACGCTGGCGACGAGGTCGTGGTGGACGAAGACGTAGATAGCGGCGAAGGCAGCGGCGGCCTGGAGTGGCCATGCTGGACGCTGGACAAGGGGTGGTCGGTGGGACCTGCGACGGCCTGAAGTGGCAATGCAGGTTACCTGTAGAACTGCGGCGACATTACTCGAGGTAGGCGAGGAAGAACCGGTGACGTGACGAAGACCATGCGCGGACGGTGGCGTTCCCGCGCCTAGGGAGGCGGCACGGCGCATACCACGTAGAAGTCGACGCGCGGGGACGGCGGAGTGGACCGCATGCCGCGGCGCTACGGCCCGAAGGGGCGACGCAGCAGCAGCGCGCGGGTCGGGGCGACGGCGGGAAGCCGCCAGCGGCGTACACGCCTGTGAAGGCGAGTTGGCTGCCGGCAACATGGACCAATGGCGGCGGCACGGCAGCCCGAAGGGGTGACGCGGCGGCAGCCTGTAGCTCGATCGGTGATAGGCGCGTGCTCGGGACGTGCTTGGCGTAGACAGGCGCGCGTTCGGTTGATCAGACCGACGCAGCGCGGTACGCGCCATGGCGGCGACGACGACGCGCAGATCGAGTCGATGGCGAAGTTGTCGGTGAAGTCCCGGTCGATGACGGCGAAGACGAACCGGCGATGGAGACCGTGCAAGCGAGAGAAGCCGGCGGCGAGGCGGCAACGCGTCCCTTGGACGGCGTCCGGCCTTGCTGCGCGGTCGGTGAAGACGAGCCGGTCGGTGCGAAGTCGGCGTCGGCGTGTCATCCGCGATAGCCGCTTGGAGGAGCCGGACGGTGCGGAGTCGGCGCCGGCGAGTCGGCCGCGATAGCCGGCTGTCGAGGAGGAGGCCGGTGCAGGTCGATGCCGTTGTCGAAGTAGAGGCGCAAGAAGACGACGTCGGTGGCGGGCGACGCAAACCGATCTTAGATCGGAAAACCAAGAAGAAACGCCGATAAAAAACGACCGGCGAGAGAGAGAAAAACTGGATCAACGACCGGAAAAAAAAACTCAGGGCAGCCGATCAACACGAACGGCGGACGGGCGGCGCGGCCCGGGAGATATCATGGAGATCGATCTCCCGGGGGCGGCGCGGTGCGGAAGCGTGGCGACGGCGGCTAGGTTAGATCGTGCCGCTCTGATACCATGTAGAATTATGAGATTGGCGGAATATGATGGATGTATTATTGAGCCTCATGAGTGAGTATATATATAGACGTACAAGGGACCGATTTGGAGTACAAGATAAGTTAGGTATCATACGGAAACAAATCCTATCTCTATCTATACTACCATAACCGACCTATACGTTATACTCTAACAATCTTGACATGAAGTTTCAAAATATACAAATGTTATCTCTACAACATACAATCCCACAAGAATTCCTGGCATGTGGTGACTCCACCTCATCATGCATTTTGGGTCTTGGATGGACCCACATGCATGTGATTACTTTATGCCTTTGGGTTTTTATGGGCCCACATGCATGTAATTAATTTATGCCATCTTTTAATATATGTTAGTACAACACAGGCGAACCAAGTTTTGAAAAATCACAAAATCAACTCTATCTAATCCCATCCAATACACAGCTGTATTTTGATTTGAGAAAAGATATAAACGAATATATGCATGTCGACGAGTAGTTTTCATTCCCGTGCTCAGTTTCGAATTTTGTCAATTGTAACTTATTAATTTTGGACCGAAGTTCGTATCTTTTTAGACAAATTTTATCAAATTTGTCGCACTCGTTTAACAGCTTGAAATTTCCTTCGACAACTAGATCCATCTCGCATTTCCCCATAACTTTCTTATTTCAACAGACATATTCATATAAATATTATACTATACTAGCAAAATGACCGTGCGTTGCAACGGGATATTTTGTATCGTTACTTATATCTAACTTTATGTTGTATCCATACCTCCACATTATGCTTATATATAACTTTATGTGGGATGTATCATCAAATAAGCAAACAATTCAATTCCAAGAATAGGATGATATAGTAGCTCCGTGCGGACATGGCATTGCGATGGATTCAGAGCAAGGGGTGTTCCGTCTATCCGCGAGTCTTGCATTGCGCTGAGCTAGAAGTGCCTTCTTTTCCTCCGATGGTATGTTGTGCCAACTTTCTCTTCGACGGGCGTTTATCTCTTGTCTCTCCTTTGCTGATACATTCCCCCTTGCCTGCCTTTGACGAGCATTTCTCTCGTCTATTGTTTTCTTTTGCCTGGCTACTCTTCTTTGAGCATTCATGTCCTCCCTTTTTTTTGGCTGTTAAGCTATTTCGTCGTGCTCTGTCACGTTCCCGTCTTGCTTGATTTCTGCATTTTCTCATGTTTGCAATTACATCATCTTCATGATCAATCGAGGTTGTCAAAATGAGTTCACATTTGTTTGGTGTGCCTCACGCATTGGAAGGGAGCAAGCAAGTTCAAGTTTTTCACCTTGAAAAAAACTATATTATTATAGCACCAATACATGTTATAACAGTTCATGAATCTATTTTGTCTATATTAACGTAACTATATTCAGATCATGCGATGTTTAGAATGCACTGGTGTAGGAGGGTACCGTTGACAGTTTCATCAGGATTTGCTAGATGAGATGACGTGATCGTACTATTTACTGAAATTGTTGAGTATGCGTGAGCTGGTACGCCGTTGTAGTTATCTGCATATAGTTTTGCCTCTGACATCTGCATGAAAATGGTTACCCCAGGGTGAAATAGATAATTAAGCCCTATAACAATTTAAAACACCATGGGACCAATATATGTAGACCGTACCCCGCTCGTCATAATCTCAAGCTGGCGGCGGATCGAGTGAAGTCGGATTGTTCGTACTGCTTAATTAGCGAGGTCATGAGCAGATATGTGAATTAAAATCATCAGCCCTAATCGCCCAAAACGATACCCCTTCTCTGGCCTACTCCGCCCGCACAGGCGACACAAATTCATGTAAAATTTCTATAGCATCGCGTTGGTGGCACGACGAATCTGGAATAACCTAGCCGCCCTCAAATCTCTAGAAATTAACGGGAAAAAAAGAGAGGAGATGGGATCGGGAATCGCGTGCGCGTACCAGCTTGCCGGTGTCCTTGGCCTTGGTCATGTTGGCCTTGAAGTCTGGCTTGGTGTGGCAAGCGATCACGCATCAAATAAAGTTGAATCTTGAAGAATACGTACCTGATCAAGCTGGCTAGCATAAAGGCAGCCGTCGTAGCACAGGGCATGTTTATTGCCGGAACTGTTTGAAGCTCAGTCTCATTAGGACTCCTTAGTCTAGTCGAGTTGGATTAGGATTCCTAGCACACGATAGGATTTTTCACATTAGGACTCCTTAGTCTAGTCGAGTTGGATTAGGATTCCTAGCACACGATAGGATTTTTCACATTAGGACTCCTTAGTCTAGTCGAGTTGGATTAGGATTCCTAGCACACCATAGGATTTTTGCCTGGAATACAGAGGACGTACCACCACGTACGTACCATCACGGCACCTAGCAATATTATAGTATAGATAGATAGATAGATAGATAGATGTACATGTATGACCATTTCCGCAAGAAACTTTATTTGTGCGTCGCACCGCGCCATTATACCGTTCGCCGCTCCTCACTTGACTGTCAGCTAAACAAATTTGTTTATATGTGGTGGTGTGGCCTAAATTCAACTCTTAACCAAGTGGTGAGAGTACGCGAAACGCAGTACAAAACCACACAATCCACCTTTACGTTTCTCCGGATGCAAAAAAAATTAATACAACAATGGAGTTTCACAAAAAAATCTCCTACACATGGATTGACGAGATTGGTTATAATGAAACATGGTAGCTGAAACTGCATAATAGATTAGCTTTCTACCGTGGAGATTAGTTTTTTTCTAGAAATACATGACATTTCAGTTAAATTGTTAATCCTTCAAATAATAATAATAGTAGGGGTAGTTTTCTCATTAGTATCAGGAAAATAAATGATATGACTTATGAGTTTGAAATATTTTTTTTGTCATAAACTTTGTGCCGAATATCCTCATAGCACTCACAAAATTGTTATAATGAAGAGATATAACATATTTTGTTTATCTGTCAAACTAAACATGAAAAAAAATATATGATAAAACGCCTTATTCAAAACCACAAAAAGAGAACAAAACTAAAGACACAAATACATTAAACGAAAACAATTAAATCCGGCACGGCAAAGCGCGCCCTTACCTTCTAGTGTCATATATGTTGCTATTTTTTTCTATAAATTTGGTCAAATTTTAAAAATGTTGACTTAGTATTAAAGCTAGAAGTACACTTATTCAAGGACAGAGGTGTACATCTTATGTGGCGATTTAGTCTACATTATGGAGGACAATAGAACAACGTTTTCTCGATGGTGTTCCGAGATCGAGACCGCATCAGTGGAAACGTAGATTAACCGTTCAGCATGCCAGGTAATCTTGAATGAAACCCAAAAGATAGATGGATATTTGAACGGAAATTCAAATCTCTTAAGCTTTTGGACGAAAGAGTTAATGCCCCACGATTTAGATCTTTTTTCCACCGTAACTCGAGCAAACCCTGACTCTCGAGGTACCTACCGTAAGAGTTAAATCCACATTTTAAGGGTATCTCCACTCGTTGTGCCCCCAGGCCGAAAAACGGCGCTATTTTGGGCCGCCGGGGGGGCAACAACGCTATTTCACGCCTTGGGGGCGGCGTTTTCCCAGCCGTGCCCAAACCTAGGAAGAAGCCCAGAATTTTGAAAAAACAAATTTAGGCGAAAAGTAGCTAATTTGGCGAATTTCATTCATATATGGGCGGAAATTCGCCGATTACATAGTAGAAACTAAAAATAAAAACTTAAAAAACTGAAAATAGATAATTAAGGCGATCTACGCCGTTCACATGCCTAGCTGGCGGTAGAACACGGTGTAGTCGCCACCGTCGCCGTCGTCGTCGGAGCCGCTCCCAGCGGTGTTGCTAGGGCCTGCATCGTCGTCTCCGCCGTGCCACCTGCTCGGCCCGGGCGCGCTGGGGGCGTCCTCCTCGTCGCTGGGGTCGAGTATGATGTAAGGCGGCGGCGCTGGGGGAGATGGCATGCGACGGCGAGGGGCCGCGCGCTGGCGCTGCGCGCCGTGCGCTCGCGCTGCACTGCTCGAGGATGCGCTGCTGGCGCTGGACCTCCTCCTGCTCGTGCATCCTCGCCGACCAGGCATCGGTGACGTCGTCTGGCGCCGGGAGGACGTCGTTGAGGGAGTTCTCGATGGCGAGCCTCTCGCCGGGGAACTCCTCCGAGTCCTCCGGCGCCTCCATGTTGGCCGCCGCCCTGACGTAGTCGCGCGGCGCCTTCTTCTTGCCCTCCGTCTTGGGCTTAACGAGGCGGAGAAGTCCGCGCGGCGGCGACGCGGGGCGGCGCTCGTTGATGCGGAGGCTGCCGCTGCGACTGGGAATGCGCCGGTCGAAGTTGAGGATGGGCGGCGGCGTGGCGTCCTGCTCGGCCTTGACCCGAGCAGAGGGAGGCGCCGACGATGCCGAGCGCGCGCTGGAGGAAGAGGAGGAGGATGCGGCGCCCCGCGGCGGCAGCCACGACGACGTGCGCGGCGGCATCTCCAGCCGCGGCCTGTTGCCGCCGGCGATGTGCTCGAGGACGAACGCAAGCGTGCGTCCTCGAGCGCCCCACCACCTCTTGCGGCCCTCCACCGGGCCGTTGCGGCCTTCGCCGGCCAGCTCGCGGGCGTGGCGCTGGAGGAAGAACTGCGTCCAGAACGCATGGTTGACCGGATCCCAGCGGGGATCCGCCGCCTACTCGTCGGTGAGACCGGCGAGCACCTCCTGGATCGCCTCCACGCGGTCCGCCCCTTCTGGCGGCGGAGGCACGGGAACGCCGCCCGCGCTCAGCACCCACGCGGCTTGGCCGCCGGAGGCGCCAGGGACGCGCATATCCGGCGGCGCGGGGTAGCCCGCCTCGTAGAGCATCCGCGCTGCCTCTTTGTGGAGGTGGCGGCGGCCGAAGCCGTTCGCGGCAGCGTCGTCGCCGGGGAAGCGCTCGGCCATGGTCTTGGTGTGGGCGAGAGAGAAGAGCTTGAGGCGAGGGCGAGAGAGAGGTGCGGCTGTGCACGGCGAGGAGGCGGGATTTTATAGCGGCGCGGATGGCCAGACGGGGGGGGGGGGCCGGTGGCGCGTCATTACTGCGCCGCGTGCCCCGCGATTGGACGCGTCGGCGACGGCCGTTCACTGGGCACGCCATTACTCCGGCGGCCTTTGACCGGCGCGGGAGCCGAGAGGATGAGAACGCCGCTCACGGGCGGTTCTCTTTCGCGCATTTTCGCCCGCGTCGCTGACAGCGCTGGCCCGCCGTTTTTGCGCGCCAGTTTCCCCCAGGCGAACCCAATGGGCTGGGTTCCGCCTGGGTGCGCCGGCGCGCGCTATTTGGCTCCTAGAGAAAACGGCCTATTTAGGAAAAAGGCGCAAAACGGGCTATTTCTCGCCTGGGCGCTGGGGACGAGTGGAGATGCCCTAACCTTCCTGTGGAGCAAACCCTCCCAAAACCACGGTTCCCCCCTTCGTCCGCCGAAGCCGGCGAGAATGCCGGAGCCGCAGGCCATCCTCCCGCTCCGGGCCCTGCCGCCGGACGCGCCGCTCCCCTTCCATCAGCAGTCCCCCGCCCCCACCGCCAATCCCAACCCCAGCGCCGCCCCGACCACGCCCCCCAACCCGACCCCTCCCCCGGCCGCGCCCGCGCCCGCGCCGCCCTCCTCCACGCGCCCGCCGCACCCATGGGAGATAGCCGCGCGCGCCTGGCTCGAGTCCTTCCCCGACGGCCGCCCTCCCACCGAGCCTGAGGTCGACGCCTACATCGACGCCCACCGCCCCGAGCTCCCGTCCCTCCCCCGCTCCCAGCTGCACCAGCGCCTCCTCGCGCTCCGCGGCGACCAGGTAGCTAGCCCATCTACCCCTTTCCCCTGTAGGCTATTCGCGCA
Source organism: Poa pratensis (assembly GCA_947311845.1). Lineage (NCBI taxonomy): Eukaryota > Viridiplantae > Streptophyta > Magnoliopsida > Poales > Poaceae > Poa > Poa pratensis. The sequence goes on along the minus strand of CAMZMU010000101.1, from coordinate 28,946,947 downwards.
TTGCTACGATTCATTACCTGATTCCTTCGTGGTTAAGTTAATTGGATTGGTCGACTTGAGCCCTCAATAATCTTACAGCGGGTCAGCACGAATCATGGCGGATTTATGGGCGTGGGGTAGCTTTTGAGTGGCTATTGTTTGTGGGTTCCTCAAATGCACAACTGCTACTAGTCAGGAAAAGTTAGCTTGTGAAGTTAGGTTTCCTGATTCATCGCAAAAATAAGTCTTGAATCGCTGTTAGGTTTATTGAAACTCTAGTTGGAGCACATTAAACTATTACTTCAGCTATGTTTATGAGCTTAATTAGCTGAAGGAGATCTGTACAGTAGCTCTTAAATCCGTTAGACAGAATTTTCTCTTGAATCCCTCTAATTCTTCTAGTGACAAAAAAAGCTAAGGGTGCAATTTTGTTTCTTGTTTCCATCAGGTTTTAGATGCAGAACAAAGTGCATTCCCGTACAGGTTCCAGCGAACTGATCTCTGGAAGCCCGTGTATCAGTGGCTAGAAACTCTTGAGATGGACACCCTAGTTGAATCAAAGCAGATATCGGATTGGCTTGCAGCGAACCCGCAAGTAATGAACAGGCTGGTTGAGAAGCACTCCAAATATCATTTGATACACTACAGCCAGCGGATGCACTTGAAGTTGCTCAAGAAGAGAGGGAAGTTGCCAAAGGTACATACTTTTCTCTTTCTGAACCACTTTGTTTGGATGGTGGTGTAAACGTTTTTATTTTATCTATGATATTGGCTGAGGAGGTTTAGAGCTTTCCAAATAATGCTGCATTTATAATTTGATTCAAATTAAATTTATACTTTATTCTTTGGAGGTGAGTGATACTCTGTTCCTGTTTTGTTTCATGAATCCAACATATTAACGGATCATAGAATCATATCGTGGTATCACGATACTATGAGAGTTTCATTTTTAAATATAATTAATTTATACATTACAAAATATACCTCAAATGAGTTATTCCGTATAATGAAACGAAGCAAAAAGTAATATAATAATAAGTGAGCATCATCACTGACATAGAAATAATGATTTATACATAAACAATGTGGATACATACACACAGTGTGTGGCCGTAACAATAGGGCAGGCTGTGAGCCCATAACATACACACGTTTTTCTATATGACTGAACGGTAACACACACAAGTATGGTTTTACAACTGTAAAGGCTGGTTATTTCTCAAAGATAGAATAGACCAGTCTTGCAGCCCACACTCTACAGATTGCAGTTCATACACGGCAACAGCCACATAACATGTTTAGTCCCACCTCGGCAAACTGCAGAACTAGCGAGCAGCTTAAATACATCGAGCGAGCAAGCTATGTCCTGTTCCCATCATGTGCCCGTGTTTGTTTGTGCTCAACGTGGGATCGATAGTTATCCGATCCGATTCTGCTACATATCGCGATCCCAGGGCGATACTGCCAATTCAGATCCAGTATACGATGCATATCATTTCGGTCAGATGGGATTGTAGAATACTGATAATCATGGGTCATGGGTGGGACATGATGCGGCCAGCCTGCATTTGCCCGTGCTAGTCCACATCTGTTAAGTGCGCAAATGTGGTGGGCCGCGAATAGTTTAAGTGGGCAATCCGCGCCCGCCAACTCACACCATATTGATCTGAAAAAAATTGCACAGCTACACTTCAAACTGGAGACTTAGGAGTTTCCCTAGCTGACTAGCTGTGCATTCTTAATTGTCCTTTCGTCTAAAGTTTAATCGCCCTCTGTTATTCATGAAGCAAACAACATAGGAGAAAAAGAAATTGGACACGTATGCACTAATGCATATCAGGATATCTTTCTACCTGTTACTAGTAGTTGGCCAGAGTTCACAACGGCTCGCCGTTCTTGAGCATGATGGTGGTGAAACCGACCTCACGTATGCCATGCTGCTTATGGAGTTCGTTGCAATGGCTACCTGTCTAGGGTTTTTGACTACTTGTCAAGGTAATGCTCAATATATGACAGTATATCACATGGGATGGCAATTCGTGCTTACAATGTTACGCAAGAGACGAGGAGCTGAGAAGTCGGCTATGCAGACAATAAATGGGATATCTGGATTAGCCCACAAACTCAACATAATTCATCCACATAATGCTTTTTGTGGGACGGTTTTTGCGGGTGTCAGCGTGTGCGGACAGCCTGCCTCCACCTGCACACTCACCCTAGCAGTATTAGCTTTCACCTTCTTTGTATTATTAATGGTTCATTTCAGCAAAGAAACTAAAGCAGTATGCTATTATTTCCATGAGTTTATTCTGTGAATACATCTTGCTATTCTTGCAAACAATATTCTGATCGGCCATTTCTCAATCGCTTGAGAAGGATGAAATCACATTCGTTTTGCTCTCTGTTGGATCTCCTCACCCAACTGTTGCTGCGGTCCCGTCTTCCTCTCTGGTAGTGACAACGTGTTGGTTTAGGGTGGGGCACTTAATATCTGTTAGAAGGATAACTGGATGGGAAGACGGTAGACCGACATGGTGAGGATGGTGCCGACGGCTGTGGCTGCCAGAGATTGAGAGGGAAGGCGATGGTAGCAACAAGAGAGACAGACGACTGTGATAGAATGTGGTTAAGGGGAGGAATGGGAAAACAGAGAGGCTGATGTTGGCTGTGGATTTAGTTCCAGTGGCTTGCATCATCTACTGGTTTTTAATGAAAAAGCAAGCAACTATCATTCACATGAATCGACCTCTTTTCAACAATAAGCAAGTGACTTTGCAGCTGGTGGACACATTATTTTTTCATTACTCTAGATAGTTTGCATCATGGCAATTCATGTTCTTTTCTTGTTCCCTTGAACTTTTTTTCTTTGGAGATAGAGATACTAGCTTTATGAAATTTGGTTCTTCGATAACAGACTCTACAACTTTCTGCGGCTAGAGCCACATTCCGGCCAAGTGCTGTTCCAGTGACCACGCCAGAAATTGCAGTGACCTTACCGACATCTCTACCTCCAGTGGCAGGTTTTACTTTAATCGATTCTGCATCTTTTTCTAGAAGTGATAATTCATGCTCTCTTTATCATATGCATATTCTGCTTTACTGTAGGTGTATTTCCAGGTGGCAGTGCAAGCATATCTCTAGGTGGCAATGCAGGCATATCTCCAGGAGACAATGCAGGAAGATCTCCAGGTGGCACTGCAACAATAAGCAACAAAAATATGTCACTGTCCAAAAAGAAAGAAGCTCTCCTCAAATATGAACTGTATGCACCGGACTCTTGCACTATTCTTAGGGTTATCAATGGACTATTGCTTCATTCATTAATGGCCTATGATAAAATATCCTCGCATGTATTTCAGTTTGACAGATTTGCAGAATCAGTTGACCAGTGTGCTATTAAAGAACTGTCGTACTGTCGCCATCAAAGATACAGATTCACTATATATGGATATTCAAAAGCCAGAGACTAACACATGTATTCAAGAAGGGACAACTATTGCAAGTGCATCAAACCTTGCGGATGTGCCACAGATTTATGTCAATGAACAACCAAACTCAGGAGAAGCAGCGGAGAGTGAATTTGGCCAAAAGAGAAAGAGAAACCCTATCATTGTTACACCTGCGTGGTGTTACAGTGAAGCTGCAACAGGTTTGTTTGTTTTCTTGGTGGCAAGATCGATCATCTGTTGTTCTGTTCGATACAAGTTAATTTACGGACTTAGGGGACATCCTTTTGGCTGTTCGATGTATATCCTGTGAATCCTGGGCTTGATGTTTAATCTGTCAAAATGCCATTCCAGAAGCCTTCCATTTTTTCTTCTGCGAGGAGCATTTCATTTTCTGCAGTCATATAATTGCAAATTTGTATCAAGATCTGTATCAACTAAAAAGTGATGTTACAGGAACCTCGGAGCATGAACGAAATTCTAGTTCACATAGTGACGGTGCAAGAAGTTTCAGTATGTGGAAGGGACATGTTAATCCATTGTTTCCGCAGAAATCTATTAAGAAAAACTTATTGTTCTGCCTGGAGGGGCGTGAAGTTGGTAGTAACTGGTCTCAAGTTTGTTCTTATGGAGGTTATGCTGGAAGGAACTGTGAAAGATGGACCCCGTTTCTTGAAGGCATGCTTGTTTTGATCTCTAAACAAATCAGCATTGCTTTGTTACTTTTGAAAACTATAATAATTTTTTCTAAATCATAATAGATTCTTCTTGATTTCAATATCAGGATGGAATTCACCCGCAGTCCAGTTTGAAGGGCCTGCAGTACAAGCTGTAAGAAGAAGCTACTTATCTTGGTATCCCAGTTCATTTGCTTATACATCGAGTGCTCCTTCTGCTCAGCCTCATGACATGGTATGGATCTCCCAAATGCTTGGCAATGCAATTTGATACTAGTTCGAATGGTTGATAATTTAGTCTATCAGTTTGCTTTGGCTCCCTTTAAGCTTATGTAATATCAAATGTAGTTTAAGAAGCCTGACACCGAACATGCAATTGAACTAGAGATAAACCAGAACCAGTGACTTTGGAGGCTTGGTTTGCTTGAAAGATCATCCTTCTAGTAGTGCCGGAAAAGCAGGTGTACCAGACTAGTTCTTTAACAAATAGGCCATACGGAGGGACGGTTTGGTTGAACCAAGTGAAAGGGGAAAAGGAGGAGCGATGCTTGGGCTAGCCAATCTTTTGTGCTTAAATACTTAGTTAATGCTGTCAGCATATGTAATCTGTGGTTTACTTTCTGTCATTGTTATATTATAGACAAGATAAACTTGTATGTGAGGTATTCAGCTTAAATAATGTTTTTGTTGCCCCCTATTTAAGCATCCATTAATTTGCAAATTGAGTAATGTAGCTATGGCTCGAGTGTGTTCTTTGTTTGTTTAGAGTGAAGTGCACTATAGGTCATTTAACTTGTGTACGTGTCACTGGTTCCATGAACTTGGGAACTTGGTTCCAAACCACACATAATTAACAAGTGATGATGATGCCATACTTGGCTCTGTTTAAGACAAAGTTTCACTATGTGATTACTAACTAAGACCATCAGAAGATTGTGTAAGTTACCTGACAAGATGACATGCAGAAACTTGTTTCGAGGCCAAACATAGGTTCTCCAATGATACCAAACGGCTATAACATGGTCAAATTATGATTTAGGACGAGATATGGTGTCATTTTGTCTTACTAACAAAATATGATTGGACTTATGTTTACCAACTTATAAAAGCTTAGAGACCTAATGGGCAATTTTCATGTCCAGAGACCCAAGTGACATGTCCACACAATTTGAATGACCTATGGTGTGCTTTACTCTTTATTTTACCAACATGCACAGTTCTGTTCTTAAATTCTACAATTTTTGTTGGCTCAGCAAGGTGTACGCAAAGTTCTTGATGTAAAGTTTCATCCAGAAGGGTTGCCTCAGCTTGTTTCTTGCTCCAACGAGGTTAGTACCTCTTATGATTATTGCTGCATTTTTTACTTACTATTTTGTATTTTCCAACAGTGAGGGGGCTGGCAACAAGCATGCCGCTGTATCTGCATATTCTGTTGCTACCATAAGACCTTTTATGAAATGCTTAGATACTTCCATATTATTCTTTGGATTCTTATTTGTTTATTTCTTAGTTCCCTTTTTTATTCATGTAACATATTATTCCATAATCCAGGCACCAAATGAATTATTGCTTTTCAATCTTCTTTCTGGAAGGGCCATTCAACTTAAAGGCCACAATACTAAGGTATGACATACAAGTTCGTTTATGTTATATCTACCCAAGTACACATGTAGAATATCTTCTGAGCTAAGTGAATCCAATGCTGCCTTTCTCCTTTGTCCTTTGGTGCTTGGAAATGTATACTTTCCTAGCTGGGATACAAAAGAAGTAATCTTGTGATATGCTCAACATTTTCTCTCCTGCAATATACTTGTCATGTTTCATGCTTAATTGTTTCTCACATTTGTATTCTTGGAAAATGGTATACATTCCTATCTGGGATAGAAAAGAAGTAATCGTGTGACATGCTCAACATTTTCTCTCCTGCAATATTTACTTGTAATTTTTCATGCTTAATTTCTTCTCATATTTGTTTCAAGCATGTCTCATACAAGGAGAAAATGCGAACCTTTATAAGCACATGTTTCTTTGGTAACCATGCTGCTACCACATAAAAGAAATTCACAAGTACAGTACTATGGTAGTGCTAAGACCTAAGAGCATCTACAACGCGGCGCTAATTTGCAGACGCCAGGACTAGATTCCCAGTCGATCGGTAGTTATGGCCTCAGATCCTGGGCATCCGGCGCAAATTGTTTTGCCGGCACTACTTGTTTTTTTTGTCCGCGGAGAAAAAATCGAAGTTGGCGCTAAACAACAGCTCACATGTAACCACCGCCTGCATGCCTGGAAAGGGAACTAGCTAGGATGGTCTGTGGGTCCAAGGGAGGTGCTAGTTTTATGGGGCGTTGGAGAGTCAAGCGCTTAACTATTTTCGTTAGTGACGGAACAAGCGTCCAGCTTTGCAGGCTAAGACGCTTAGCTGAAAAATTGATTTCCTAAGATTTTTTAAGCGCCTATCTAAAGATGTTTGCTCACAATTTTAGTATTTTTTGTTGGTATTTGGCACGCCTTACTTCTCTTTGCCTTTTTACTATGTTTATTAGTAGTTTTTCATTTGGTTCTGTTGAATTATTCTCAGATACAGGCAACCTCATTTGCAGTTAAAGGAGCAAGCGTAGTATCTTGTGGTACCAATTTACTGAAGGTGACTGTAGAGTTTTTCTTCTCTGTTCCAATTTACTGAAGCATAGTATCTTGTGGCAACAAATAAGGAAAGAATGATGCTAATATTTTTCTTTATCGAAACAATAGGTCTGGGACTGCATAACTGGCTCTTGCCTCTACACCCTGGGTGGTGATGACCAAGATTCAGTGGGGCATACTCAACCAATTAATGCTATGGCAGTGAATAAGTGGCAATCCTGTATGTCAACTCTAAATTCTGTATAGAGTATCTCCGTTTTAGTTTCAGTTCAAATTATATCTGTTTTCAGCATAGTTTACACTTATAGGTCTGGTTGTCACTAGTGGAGCAAAAGGTGATGGGAAGCTTCTATTATGGAATGCTTTGAGAGGTGAACTTGCTTCTGATCTAAATTCAAATCTGAGGTAACCTTGATCCTTTCTCTTCCACCATGTATTCATCACGTGTTCTTGTTCTGGATTACTCCATAGTCCCTAAGTTTGAAGGTGTATTTAGATTGGTCTTATTAAAACATCATGGATTTAGTGTCAAGGCACTTTCAGTCTTATACAATTGTATAATCAATTAATCATATAATTATCGCTTCATGCGATGGAGGGTATGTATTCTGATTAAAATACCCAGTCTTCTACCTTGATATACATTTTAATGCAATCTGTAAAGAATACATGCTGATTAACAAACTTGTCTGCCTCTTAAGTTATCCATATGGACTTGTGTGATATTATTCGACAGCGGAGGCCCTTTTGTATATCATGCTGAACATTCATGTACAAGTCAACAGACATCCTAAGAAAAAACAAAACTTTGCTTGTCGTTAGTTATCAGTTTTCTATTACATGGTGACCACTTTTGTTTTATGTTCTCAGTTTTCTTCAGATAAGAATCATCTGATGAGGAATACCCCCCCCAGCAGCAAGCAAATGTTCTTTTCATGCCCTAGCGGAAGGCCTTACTCCTGCTGGCATTTTGTGAAGTCTCAACGTTTAGTATAGTGTATTGTTTTCCTCTGAGCTGTGGCTGCTCCATCACAAGTTCACAACTCCAGGAAATGAAACATACGCACGTGATTTGCTTAGATTTTTGGCAAACTAATTCTCGTTTCATCCCCCAAAATGTTGTAGCTGCTACTCCATCAATTTCGGTAGACCCATCAATCTCATAGACAGTAGCTAGCACCTAGCAGAACTCCGTGCCTGACACATGAATGAGCTTCTAGAGAAAAGTAAGTATCAACAGTATGTTAGTTTTTCACTTTTTTGTTGCAGTGGTAACATGGGCTCGCGCTAACTTGTTAGACCAAGAAAGAGAGGCCCAAAGGGTTTTTTGAATGCCTGCCACATCATCCACGTGAGTATCAGATGGTTACTTGGAGAAATTGCCACCTCAGTGACACATTAGCATCTACCCTCATGTCTCTTCAGTGTCAAACATTACCAACCCCACCTCTGGATCACTCTTGCTCAGTCCAACCAGTTTATTGACCTAGATGCACCCACCTCGCAACTTTTTTTTAGACAGAAGGCTCAAAGAGCCCAGCTTTAAATTAATAAAGCCACACGGCCACGAGTAGTACGAGTACAGACATCGGACATGCTGGGGATACCAGCTTACAAATGAAGCACAAGAGAGAAAACAACGCCTAAAACAAACAAAGAGAATGATTACACCAAGCACTGACAGCAATAGAAAAATTAAATGTCCTATAGGCTTGATCTCGTCATCCTAGGCCAGCTGAAGCACAAAGGGCGTTGCCAGATCAAGCCACAGCCTTCACCGGGACCACCATGACGTCAGTGGGTACCCACATCGCAACTTCACGTACCTGTGGTGCAATTTACACTGAGCATTTACGATTAGTCCATTAGCGATTTAGCACAGCTGTTCTGAAATAGGACTCCTTGTGGGCTTGTGCAAATGATATCAGTTACCTGGCCACATCTGTTGTTAATTAGTGCAAAATATATTTTGCTCAACAATGTGTTTTGTTGATTTGTACTTTGTAGGAGAGAGAGTGCAAGCTTATAGTGTTCCTTGGTTCATTTGCTTAGGGATTTTATGTTTCCACTCAAGCCTGTTCATTTCCATGATTTGTCATAGATGTAAGAGCCAATGGCTTCTATACCATTGACGAGCGTTGCAATGACTCATTTGCCATCAAACAAATCTCCAATGCTCATATACCAAACACAAACAAGTTTTACTGCTTATATACCACCGGTCGTTAGTCTAGTGTTATCTCAGTGTGGTAAGAGGCCAAAATGTCTGCTTTGCCCTCAATGGAAAATGGGCAACAATTGTAACACATGAGTAGAAAAAAATGGCAGCACGTTGCTTCTATTTTCAGATTTTCAGCAAATCAGAAACGTATGGGCTAGCGAACTTTAATATGTTTAATGCATGCGGAAGTTTATAGGCATAAGAAACGTATGAAAAACTTAGAGGCTGATATTTCTTAGCAAGTAATATTAAACACGTAACAACTTTCCATTTTGGTTAGCTATAGGAAAAAGAGTAAAACTATCCGGTTCAATTTGAGAGTGGTGTTCTAGAGCCTGAGCTACACATAGCTCGTTTTTAAAACAATTAAATTTGCATTTTTAAGCTTCAAAGAATTTGGGGGAAAAAACCAGATGTAGATTTTGATATGATCCACAAGCGACAACCTAGTAATCAAACTGAAAAAACTCTAACTCCTTTAATATGTACATGAGCTTTTTTTCGTCCTCTTTTTTCTATTCTAAATGGAGGGTAGTATCGGAACTTTTGGATAGATTGGTAGGAAAACAGGGACGCGCTAACGGTTGACTAACGGCGATGGCAAATAAGCACTAAAATTTGTTTGTCTTTGGTATATATGAACTGAACCTTTGTTGGGTGGCTCTAGATGTAAACCTTATTAACTTCCGTGTTGATTCAGGTCACAGGATATGGTCTATCCTTCAATTGATACAATGGAGTTCTGTAGTGAGAATCTTCTGGCATGTGGAAGTGACTGTGATTATGGCGGCTCTGCTGTGGTACAATTATGGGATATCGAGTCTCCAGAATCTTACTTATCTTTCTCTGCCAGCGATTCTGTATGTATTTCTTTTAAGTTTCTTACTGAAAGTATCAGAGATGATCACTGAGCACAATACTAACAAGTCTCGTTCACAGTATATTACTTCCCTTAAAACCAATCCTGCCGGCAACACTATCATTACAGGTTATGCTCCTTCTCCGTTGTGTAAAGTATCCCTCTATTGCAGCCAAACTATAGACACTGTAGTTATGGTTGCCTCCTCGAATATGCAGGTTCTGGTGATGGGACTATTGGCTTATTTGACATCCGTGCTTGTTCTGCAATTAATCATTTGTCGGTGGGGTCTGGTTCTGAGGTAGTATTCTTAATGCTATCAGGCATACTGATGCTTTATGTTATATTGTTATCCAAGTTCGTAGATTGAATGTATTTTCCTTGGTTTACTGATTAGTACATATTTGAGGTTTGACCAAAGCTGATATCGCCCTTACTTTGTAACTGAAACATGAAATGCTTAGTGTTATGAACGTGGTAGGTGATAGGATAATAGCCCTAAGGCTGGTACGAGATGGCCCTGGACAGATGAGGTGCGACGCCCAGCCAGGAGGGGGCTGCCGCACAACAAGAGCAGGGAGAAATCTTTGGGAGGATAATTGAGACTATTTTCTTGCTTGTCTATTGATTGATGCGGCTAGGCATTATATAGCCAGCTTACAAACTTGGAGGCTAAGCCGAACTGACAAACTTTAGGAAATAACTAACTTGGGAATCAAGAAATATCTCTAAGAGATCTAACTGCCAAAACTAACTAACAATAATTACGGAATCTATAACGATAAATTTCGGGACTTTCCCTGCCGTGGCCCTTCCCTGGTGTGGCTGCCTTACGCCACATAACACTTAGAGTGCATCCAGTGATCATACGATATTCTGCCTAATCTGGAGTTCTCATCAGCCCCTTGTGAATTTTCTGCCTCATTTCCTTTTGGATGCCCATTCATTGGAGTGGACGAAAAGGATTTGCAACTTCAGTAACACTAGTGTAGAAATTGTTTTTGGTTCTAATCGCTCATTCTGTGACACATGCCATAGCTCTAACTATTCCTTTTAGAGAACGTATAGCTCTAAGTAATGAAATGATTCCTTTCTCTTTGGTGCTTCTTGTACCCATTAGTCTGCTACAAGCATGGATCATTTGTAAGCTATGTCATTTCATGTTGGTTCCCATATGAGGATAAAGGATAGTATTGCTGAAAGGGGATATTTTCGTTAAGCTTCTATTATCTTAGTGGATCTTTTCTTCTAGCTTCCATTCTCTTTATTTCATTGATACCACCATGTTTCTTCCCTGAGAACTGATAATAAAGGTATTGTTGTTCAACAGGTTACGTCTGTTTCATTTAGCAACTGTGGTACCTATTTTTCTGCTTCTAGCACATCAAATAACACTTTGGTTTGGGATACAAGACTAGTTCCAGTAAGTCACACCAGGGATGTTTCGCAAAGCAAAGACATGCGATTTTTTCGGCCTTTACATTGCTTGAGCCATGGCAAGCAGATGCCAACTGCAGAATATACAAGCCAACTGCCAGGGTAATTGCACTAAATATGAGTTTGGCGTTATTGTATCTAATCGTTGTTTGTTGTCAAGAGCGTTTATGGTTATTTATGATTTTCGCTGCTGAGCTAAGTGCAAGTCGTTTTATCTTTGAAGCTAACTGTAGTTTTTGTCTCGATGGTTGATGTACTGTTTCTAAGTATTCTGGCATACTCTAGAACCTTCATGATCTATATCAGTTTGTTCTGTTTTATTTTGTCCATGGCTGAACAAATTTGTGTTCCTGTACAAGAAAACGAGAGCTCCGTGATAGAATAATGTTATTAATCTCCATTTTCCTTACTTAAGACCTTACATTGTGCTGCTCTAGTTGCCGAGGATATATGATCCACCAACAAAATATCAATTGCATAGAAGTTGCTAAGTAAATTGTGGCAGAATACAAGACAATATAGATTTGGAGATAAGCTAGCTAGAAAGAAAATCTTAATTACTAATACTGGTTGTAATCAAGTACATTAGTATATGCACTCCTGTGACTAGTAATCTAACTTGTTATCCCCTTTCTAGCAGCATTACCTGAATATCGATGAATGTGTAGTTAGCTGATAAATAGTCCCTACTGCACAGCTATAGATCGCCACCCTACCCTTCTTTGGATAATTTAGCCGATTATGGCTGGTCATAAATATCATTCAATGTTTATTGTACATCTCATTTGGTATCACCCTATGGCTTGTACAGGCATGTTGATGAGGGTGATCAGGGGGTAAACTCCACACAGTGGTTGCATAATCAACCTGTCCTTGTTACTGTAAGTGGTGATGGCAGGTGAGTAAAAATAAGTTGATATGATCATTTATACTTCTGTTGTACTTGCAAAATGTGCTCAACTGCTTGGTCTGCAGCGTTGGAATGTGGGATGTCACTCTAGGGCAGCCTTGTGTCAGACATATCGTCACTCATAATCGATGTGCCAACGCTGTAAGCATGTACTCCAATATTCTACTGGCAGTCCTTTAGTAAGCTTTTCTGATATTTCAAGTTTGGCATGAATCAAATTTCAGGTTGCTGTAGCCCCAAATGATGAATACATCTCTACAGGAGGAAGCGATCAAAAAGTTGTGAGTTTCTTATTTGTCCTCTTAGTCAGTTCCTTTCAACAACGTTATAATGCATGCATGGAGGGTGTGATTAAATTTTTTTTTGGTCTGCAACCGCACAAAAGATATCCAAAAACTTCACGATTTTCTTGGATATGTTTGCCAAACAGTGACACTAAGAAAATAAACCAAATCAACACTAATCAATGTATTTAATCAACCGCAAAAATCTTGAAGATGCTATCGGCAGGTTTAACTCACCTTATTGTCTCATCTCTAGGATCTTTTGCCTTTATGCGTGTAACTAGCTGTTAGCATCCTTTAGAGGGTAAAATCACACTTAAAGCACATAATTGCTTATGTAGGGGCTGTTTGGTTTGTATCAAAACCTGGCCCTTCTCGAAGATCCAAATTAGGGGTGTTTAACCGAGTTAGGCATTTGTTTTGTTTGGTTCGTAGCAACACCATAGATGGAAATACTGGCATTTGAGCAGACAGCCTGTATTCCTTTATGTAATTCTGAAGGGTGACTGTTTGCCTTGTTTCTGATGTTTAGCTTCTCTTGCTTCGTGTGGCAGGTTTTATATCATAATAAAAATGGGCGTGCACATCTTAACTGGCGTCTCGCGTACCCTCTGCCCGGAAATGATTAATATGTTACCAGAAATTGTATTATCCCACTAATGGTAAGGCACCTTATTTGTGTTTCCTTTCACTGATAAGCTTGCATAGTATTGACACACAAACAGCTAAAAAGGAGCAAGGTTTACTGTGTGATATGTAGTAATAAATACATGAATGTGGCATCAATACGTATGAATCTACTGCTATTTTTTTTTCAATATCATTGAGCAGTAGTGCTATCTTCACATTTAATGAGACCAAAAACAAGGGGATAATCAAATTGATGAAAGGCCTTGTTTTGTGGATACTCCTGACATTTTATCTTCACCAGGGATTGAACAGCTTCTGTTATTCCCCAACGTACTCTGCATGCTTCTGTTCCTAACTTTTATCATATGCATATCTTTTTCAGCTGAGGAATTATCCGAAATAGGTTGTTTATCTAAAGAAGAAACTCTGCGGCTTGAAAATGATGTCAAGTGGTGGCTGTTATTGAAGTCTCTGCTGGATGGACGGCTGCAGCTTGTGTTGGGCCTTGATATAAATGAACTTTCATTCCTCTTGACAAGTTGAGTCTGTACCTTTTTATTCTCCTGTAAAGAGAATGTTTAGGAAATCAATATCAACCTGATGATGATAGTTTTCTGATCTTAGTAAAGCGATAATGCAGTTATGGCCAGATTAGGCAATTCCCTGTAACATTAATTGAGCAATACCTACTCACCCGTTGCCTGTATCTCTCTTCTTCTCTTTCCTTCATTGTTAACATGTAGTCATTCAGTATTGCCAAAAGGGGAAGCTGCAAAAACTATTGTTAGCAGTTATGTTCAAGAAATTATAAGCGCCTTCTAACTTTTGTAGCCAGTATGGTGCTAAACGAGATCAAAGTGGAGGCTGAGCGTTGATGCATCCTTAACATCTGGTTGGATGAGCTGCGTGAGATTATGCTTTCGTGTGTGTTGTGCTGTGAGGAGTGTGTTTTTGTATGCCCGGGTCCTCCATTACTCTTGTATAATGAAAAGTCGCACAAATGCCTTTTGCACTGTCATCTGAAGAAATATTGAAGCCAAATACTTGACAAACTATGTACCTGTACTTGCATGTTGAATTGGTACCGCATGTTTCAAGCCAGATGACTTTTTTTTATTGTGGTCCTGAAGTGCACACTCAGAAGTCTTCTATATTTGTCCAGGTGGGAACTTTGTTGTTTAGTGCTGAATATAAATGGTATTATGTTTATTTACCAGTATTTTGCCTGTTGTCATGTGCTCAGAATGGTACTGAAATTCTTATTTAAGAAATTTAGGCTCAGTGTTACACTATGTTCATGTACCAGTAATATTTTTTTGGAAGATACAGGATGTACCATGCAAGGTAAGACAAGGTTTTCGGCCGTGCAACATAATACATTCTATTTGAGAATCATAATTATTTATTAACCAGAATTTTCATATGTTCTTGCACAGCCACATTTTAACATTTGATAACACTATCATCTCAGGCACCAATCTGCAAGATATTTTTGTTATTTATCTTTCTGGGAGTAACATCTAAAGTTTCTTCCAGTCATCTGCTTACTATTGCTGTTTTTCCTCGTATGCAGCGTTATAGGTCCATGGCAAATGTGACAATTGTGGGTTAGTGGCCTGGCTGTCCATAAGCTATATATTTTAGTTCATCGTTCTACAAGTACACTGTTGGTTTCATTATTTACTATTTTGTACTTTGTAAAAAGATACTCTTGTGTATTTCAACACTATAAATTCCATGGCTGTCATTTGGTTTCTTCTTAACTGACCTATTCATTGTGCCAAAGTGTTATTCTCAATCCCCTTTAGTGGCCTAAGAATAGAGTTAAATCTAGCATGCGATTGCATGACTTGCATGGCTAAACCTTCAAGACAAGATAGTAAAACATGTCCATAGTTTTTATTTGGGATTCCCATACTAGCGATGGGCCAAGTTTTGGCTGTGGGTCTGGTGCTGGTTGTGTACGGGTACACAGCCCTATCAAGCTGGCGAAGAAAACGGCAGATCTAGTTCTAGTACTGGGATGACGGCCAGCTGCCACGTAGCATTGATGGGCAATGCTACAGGTTTGGCGTGTCAAGGCTACCGTGGAATTGGAGATCAGTCCTCCAGGGGGGCAGCACAGTTCAAAACGGCGAGCGATGGTGGCTAAAATTGAAGCCTAGGTCTTGCTCTGATACCATGCTATGAGCTTTTGCATATTGAGAGAGCCCAAAGAGCACATATATGTATATGTATATGTATATGTATATGTATATGTATATGTATACAAGACTTGAGTGACACATCTGGACACGAACAAAGGCATTTGTATCCTGAACAGATGCAGCATATAGGGGCCACTTCTTGCAGCAGATAAGATGGGACTTCATAAGGTTATTTCCTTGAAGTTAGTTGTAGGAAGTCTAGGATCAACACTTTATCTGCTTATTCAATTTTATTTGGACCCTTTTAAGATCACAAAACAATTATGCTTATTGCAATTCAAAGAGGCCAGTTCCAGTCAGAACAATGTGGACCCTGTAGATTGGTTTGTTCATTCCCAATTTCATTTTTCTTCTGCTAGAATTCTGGAATGTGAATACCATATGGAGGATGGAGTTCTGTTTTGACTTATAAGTTATAGGTTCTCACCTCGTCGTAGTAAAAGATCTTTTTCCTCTCATGTTCCCAGATCTGTGTCTTTGCCATTATAAGGTCTACCAAGCCTGCATATTTTCAGTTAATATATCTTAGCTATTGTTTCTTCAGTTGATAGTTTTACCTAGCAGCTCTGTACTTACCTGGAATTTTGTTTGATATAATTCTAGCACGTTCCGCGCGTTTCAAGTGCTTGTGGGCTCCTCTGCTTACTGAGTACCTTCTTTCATCCTGTAGAGAAATATAATTAGTTGAATGAAATTCTTTTAATGGAGTTAAGCCATGGATATGACTATGGTCATGAGGCAGGCACTGCACCCTGCTGTATTCTTCTAGCCATGTCTCTTCATCACATGAAGTTATCCACTTGTCAACTTTCTCCATTATTTCTTTACGACTTGTGGCCTCCTCTTTTGTGTTGTATATATATCCATCCATCTTCTTAAGTAGATTATCATGGTCCACATCTCCTGTTCATAAGATATAGTGGAGATGTTATTCTGTAAGTGGAAAGTATAACTCTGCCCTTAAAAATATGGGAATGGTATATGACTGGTGGAACACACCTGACATAATCAGTCCCGCTATGTTGTCCATTTCTGACCGGTGAGGCATATCCATGTGGGATATCTTGCAAATTTCCTCAATCTCAGCTTTCTTTTTGATGAATAGCTCTTTCATTTTGCTTGCTTTTAACTCATCTAGTCTCTGAACTTCAGATTCAATCTATTGAATTCATTATAGCGATATTAAACACCTGTCAGCTGCAGGGTGCAGCTAGTAAAATTCATGCAGCACAATTTGAGCTTTGTTATCTAGGTAAGTGTCTGGTTTACCTGCTCAATTTTCTCAAGTGTGAGGCTTCCAGGACCTAACATACCATTTCCTGAAGTCAATGAAAATATCTTAATTTGCCCGTACGGTTTGCGATCTTCCATAGTAGTATCTAGAATATTCCATAAGTTTGTCAACGCTTTTCCAAGGCTATGGAGCTGCAAAGTAAGACTTTCATCAGTTGATAGTTCTGCAAACATTTAATGTTCGGCTATTCTGCATTTTTATGGTATGTTTGAACTAGAAAAATCACTAGCCTAATGCTACAAGAAAATTATTGAAGAGTTGAATAGTTAGAATTTGTTAAACTGACCAGCGAAGTTTGTTGTAAATATTTTGAGCCTGTCTACCTGATGGTGTGGAACTTGGAATACTATTAGATGCAAGTTTAGCTTTAACTTCCTGAGGTGTCGTGGCACTTCGGCAGTTGTTTAAATTCTACACCTTTTGCTATCGTTTCCTACTTCCTGGTGCTGTTTGTTACATTATTCTAATGATCCCATCAGACCTGTGCATCACAGGAGTATTTTCCCAAGGATAATAAATTACCTTCTCCATTCTGTGGTTCTTCTCTTCTTTAAGCTGCTGGACCATGGAGTTGAGCTTGTTAAGGATGTCATCGCTGATGTTCTTTTTTTGTTGTTCATTTGCTCCATTTTGCAGGCCGGGGTGAACATTAGCAAGGACGTTTGAAGGATCCATCCCCATAATTTTCGTGAAATTACAAATCAGAACTTTATACTCTTCAACTTTGCACAGCCGATCACCCTTTAAGAAAAAAAACTGTCTGGTAAGTGATATGCCTAGGATTGTTATAGCACAACTTTACAGTATTTATGTACCTTTTCTCTTTTAAGTCTTTGCAGCTCACTTTGGTGCTCCTCGAGTTTCTTCAGTGACAAATCTTCTTCATTAACGGTGACAACTTCATTCTCTGAACGTCCTGCTATTTCGGAGGCGATTCTTTGCACTTCAGTTTGGACCTCTATGAACTGTTTTAGTCTGGCTTCTTTTCTCATTTGCATTTCTTGCAGGGCTGGTGTAATGGAATTCAGCTGCTCCTTTAGACTGCCGTTCATTTTCTCAGGCTGCATAAATAAAATTCAGGTTACTTTATAAATATTTCCCTTCTGAATGTGATTTAATGATAACGCCTTTAAGCTGAGGATTATTACTCGGCTTGGAAATGATCTTTCTCCAAGGGAAAGAAGTAGATTGGTAAATTCTGCTTCAGAATCAGCCAATGCTTGATGCAGTTGAATCCGAGACATATTAGCACTATTTACTTTTCTCCTGTAAACTTCCTGGCACTCTTGTTCTAGCTCATCCAGTATTCTTTCCCTCTCATTTTTTTCTTGCCCAACCTCATCCCATATCATCTGGCACCGCATGGATTTCAGTAAGCATAAGAAGATCACTTCTTGTGAAACAAATCCAGGTAATTAGGGAGGAGAAATTTGTGCACCTTCAGTTCTTGAAGCAAGTATGCACATGAGGATTCCGGCAGCGCTGGGATGTGAGCTTCTCCAGCCGTCCTGAGTGACCCCATCTTGACGATCTTGTGACAGTCTGAGAGCAAAAACTTCTGGGAGCAACCCAAAATGGGTGCACTACTTGCTTAGAGCTTGCATTGGAGGGTTCAGAGATGTGCAGGTAGTATGAGTGGATGGATGCTGTGAGTGGCTTTAGATGCTGGTTTTGCTTGCAAGACAAGTACCACATCTTTGGTTGGTGTCGCCATGAGCTGAATCAAAGCCTGAGGCTTTACGTGCAAGGCTCCCCCTCTTGGTCGCTTTGTTGCTTCTTTATACCTTGTTCACTAGCCTTCGTATTTTCAAGTTGGGCAGCCACTGTCTAATCAGATCTTTCCTTTTCCATTGCGTTGCATCTGAAACAAAAAGATGAGTGTTCTAAATCACAGTGATGGTCCTCTGCATCCTCATTGGATTGATCTATCTGCGGTGAGCTTGCAGCTGAAGCTGAGCACACAAATGGGTGCTACTTTTTTGGACATGTGGATTGCTTTGAGAACGAAACGTTACTCGGTGGTTACTGGCTGGTAGATCTGAAAGTAACGGGTCAGTTGCTCACTCGGCGACCATCTGCTAACTTAATTTGCAGGTCATCTAAAAAAACTCGGTTGCGGGTATACATGTAGTTTCCTGCGCATGGAAGTTGCTATTTTCAGCCACCTGATTTATGTCTGCCCAATTCTGTCATGCCTAGCACTCTGTTCTCTCTGGGTAGTAATGTCCTGCGGTTTTATTTGCGGATTGCTGTGCTCGTTTTAGTCTAAAGGGGCAACTCGGTATCTGATCTCATGCCGTGCCTTTCTTTCTTATGTTGGCATATCAACGAGATGTATAGCGACGTCTTATCTTGTTTACGGTCAGCTTTGTGTGTTACTCTCTCCCTCTCAGAAAAAAAGGCCCGCACTTCTTTTTATTAGCACATAATAACTGTGCAGGAGACCTGTTTTATTGCACAGCATTCTAAAAAACAAAATACAGGATCGACTTTCTTGTCAGGTGGCGAGGGTGGTGGGGAAGCAGCTGTCGTGCACGCAGCTGAGCACATCGCGGTAGTCCCTGTTGATGGTGAACGAGTCGTAGACCTTGCCATCGCTGCTCTTCTTGTACTCGAACAGCAACGAGGAGTGGTTGAAGGCCGTGAGCTTGGTGAACCCGTAGTCTTGGTCCCTGAACACGCTCCACCTGGGGATCGCCGTGCTGTAGCCCGAGAGGTGGCTGCCGCCGCACCCCGCGACGACGAAGCACTAGTAGAAACAAGGGCTTTCGTCCAGAGGCACATCGGGCTCTAGTCCCGGTTCGTTACGAACCGGGACTAGAGGGGGTGACTAGTCCCGGTTCAAAGGCTACGAGGCCGTAACCGACTAGTCCCGGTTCGTAAGGGATCTCTAGTCCCGGTTCGTAATACGGACCAGAACTAGAGGGGTCTGGCCCGGCAGGGCCACGTGCGAGACACCTCTAGTCCCGGTCCGTATTACGAATCGGGACTAGAGGTCCTCTGCTCTATATATGTCGCCCCTGCTCACCCCTCTCTGTCTGTTTTTTTCCAGCATATAAGAGGTGAGAGGTGTGTGCTAGTTTGTTGTTCCTTCCTATGCACAAGAGGTGTTCGATGAAATGTCCGAGCTAGCCAGCTTCCTTCTCCTCTGTTCTTCACCACCGAGCTCGAGTTTATCCCCGTTTTCTCCACGATTTGTCAAGATTTGGCGGCACCCCTTCTATTGAAGTGTTCCAAAAGGTTAGCAACTAAACCCTTTCATCTTTTATTGATAATTTTAGCATCGTGATTGCGTTTGATTTACTTATATAATGCAGATGAGCCATCCATGGATGTCCGCTGACTGACGCTCTAACGAGTATATTCAAGGCATGCGTTCTTTTCTCAATGTGGCTGAGGCAAACACGCGGAATGGTTTTATGTGTTGTCCATGCAAAGTCTGTCGGAATGAGAAGGATTACTCTTCCTCAAGAACAATTCACATCCACCTGATAGAGCATGGTTTCATGCCCAGCTATAATTGTTGGACCAAGCACGGAGAAAGAGGGGTTATAATGGAAGACGATGAAGAAAAAGAGGATAATGACAACTATCCTATGTTCAGTGAACACGGTGGTACTACAATGGGGGAAGACGAAGCTGAAGAAGAGCCCATTGTTGATGAGCCCAATGATGATTTTCGTCAGGCCATTCGTGATGCACAGATAAACTGCGGAAGTGAAAACGAGAGGTTGAAGTTGGAGCGCATGTTAGCTGATCACACAAAATTGTTGTACCCAAATTGCGAAGATGTCCAGAAAAAGCTGGTTACCACACTGAAATTGCTACAATGGAAGACAGAAAATGGTACTTCTGACAAGGGATTTGAAAAGTTGCTGAAAATATTGAAGAAGATGCTTCCAAAGGATAATGAATTGCCCTCTAGTACGTACGAAGCAAAGAAGGTGGTCTGCCATCTAGGATCAGAGGTGCAGAAGATACATGCATGCATCAATGACTGCATCCTCTACCGCGGTGAGCACGAGAATTTGAATGCATGCCCGGTATGTGGTGCATTGCGGTATAAGATCAGGCGAGATGATCGTGGTGATGTTGAGGGCGACAATCGCCCCAGGAAGAGGGTTCCTGCCAAGGTGTTGTGGTATGCTCCTATAATACCACGGTTGAAACGTTTGTTCCAAAACAAAGAGCATGCCAAGTTGTTGCGATGGCACAAAGAAGACCGTAAGAAAGACATGATGCTGAGACACCCCGCTGATGGGTCGCAGTGGAGAAATATCGACAGAGAGTTCTCGACATTTTCAGATGACGCAAGGAACTTAAGATTTGGTCTAAATACAGATGGCTTTAATCCTTTCGGGGAGCAGAGCTCTAGTCATAGCACCTGGCCTGTGACTCTATGTATATATAACCTTCCTCCTTGGTTGTGCATGAAGCGGAAGTTCATTATGATGACAGTGCTCATCCAAGGCTCGTAGCAACCCGGCAACGACATTGATGTGTACCTGAGGCCATTGGTTGAAGAACTTTTAGAGTTGTCGCGTGAAGAAGGTGTACGTATGTGGGATGAGCTCTTAGTAACATTTCAGGGCAGTCAAACAAGGGATACAATGCATGCACGCACTTTTTAGGTGAGACTGAAAGTATATATTTAGGTAACAAGAATGTGTACCCGGGACATCGTCGATTTCTTCCAACAAACCATGCCGTAAGAAAGAAAGGAAATCATTTCAAAGGTGAGGCAGATCACCGGAAGAAGCCTGCCCTCCCTAAAGGTGATGTTATAAATGGCATGGTCAATGATTTAAAAGTAATCTTTGGAAAGGGTCCTGGTGGACAATCTGTTCCGAATGACGCTGACAAACACGTACCCATGTGGAAGAAGAAATCTATATTTGGGAGCTACCCTATTGGAAAATCCGAGATGTTCGCTCTGCAATCGACGTGATGCACGTGACGAAAAATCTTTGTGTGAACCTGCTAAGCTTCTTGGGCGTGTATGGGAAAACGAAAGATACACCGGATGCACGGCTGCACCAGCAACGTATGCACGAACGAGACGACATGAATCCAGAGAAATATGAAGGTCCTGCAAGCTACGCTCTTACCAGAGAAGAGAAGGAGATCTTTTTTGAAGTCTTGAGCAGTATCAAGGTCCCGTCTGGCTACTCGTCGAATATAAAGGGAATAATAAATATGGCAGAGAAAAAGTTCCAAAACCTAAAGTCTCATGACTGCCACGTGATTATGACACAATTACTTCCGGTTGCATTGAGGGGTCTTCTACCGAAAAATGTTCGAGTACCCATTGTGAAGCTATGTGCATTCCTCAATGCAATTTCTCAGAAGGTAATCAATCCAGAAACTCTACAAAGTTTACAGAAGGATGTGGTCCAATGTCCTGTCAGCTTCGAGTTGGTGTTTCCACCAACCTTCTTCAATATTATGACGCACCTCATAGTTCACCTAGTCGAAGAGATTAGGATTCTCGGTCCTATATTTCTACACAACATGTTCCCCTTTGAGAGGTTCATGGGAGTCTTAAAGAAATATGTTAAAAACCGTGCTAGACCAGAAGGAAGCATATCCAAGGGCTATGGAACAGAGGAGGTCATTGAGTTTTGCGTTGACTTTATTCCTGACCTTAAGCCGATCGGTGTTCCTCAATCGCGCCATGAGGGGAGACTGCGTGGAAAAGGCACGCTAGGAAAGAAATCAACAATATGTATGGACGGGCATTCTTTCACTCAAACACACTACACAGTTCTACATAATTCCAGCTTGGTGGCTCCATATATCAAGGAACACAAGAATATTTTACGCTCAAAAAACCCGTAGCAACCTGAAGATTGGATTGATGGAGAACACGTGAAGACTTTCGGCGGTTGGTTGCAAACACGTCTCATTAGTGACACCACTGTTGGAGAACAACTATACTTGTTGGCCAAGCAACCATCTTCGACTATATCGACTTTTAAAGGGTACGAGATAAATGGGAATACATTTTACACGGCCGACCAAGATAAAAAGAGCACCAACCAAAACAGTGCTGTCCGCTTTGACGCAAGAAACGACTATGGGCAAAAGGACACATATTATGGTTACATAGAGGAGATATGGGAACTTGACTATGGACCTTCTTTTAAGGTCCCTTTGTTTCGGTACAAATGGGTCAACCTGACAGCTGGCAGGGTAAAGGTAGACCCGCAGTAAGGAATGACAACAGTGGATCTCAAGAATCTTTGGTACCACACTGAACCATTCGTCCTAGCCAATGATGTGGCTCAGGTTTTCTATGTGAAGGACATGTCTACCAAACCGAAAAAAAGAAAAGATAAGCAAGCGAATACATCATACGATAAGCCAAAGCGCCACATAATTCTTTCAGGGAAAAGAAACATCGTGGGAGTAGAGGACAAGACAGACACGTCAGAAGATTACAATAAGTTTCATGAAATTCCGCCCTTCACAGTGAAAACCGACCCAAGCATCATGTTAAATGATGAAGATTGTCCATGGTTACGGCGCAATCAGAAGAAAGGGACGCAAATGAAGAAGAAGTTTATACCACGACACTAGAGATGGATGTTGGTGGTCATGTGTAATAATGTATGAAACCTTTTATTTAACAGTGTTCTGAAAACTGTGAATGAAACTCTAAACACTGTTTTTTGGTTCTGGCTAAATACTCCAACGGCTTACAAGCGCTCGAGAAAGTTGGAACAAAACACACGGTTTCCCCTGCATACAGCCCGCATATCAAATGCACCGTTGGACGTATGCAGGGAATCCGAATGCTTTGTATACGATCGATGAACTGAAGGATTTGTAGATAGAACAAAACACACGGTTTTCCCTGCATACATCCCGACGGTGGCTCGTGAGTGTCCACATATCAAATGCACCGTCGGATGTATGCAGGGAATCTGAATTCTCTGTATACCAAATCAACTACAATGAGTACACACTGAGTGCCGAACATGTCTAAGAGGTGGGCTATATATAGGGTCGTGTGGCTCACGAAGTGGTCGTGATAGTGCTGATCCAACAGCTCACAAGCCCTCAAAAGAAACAGACCCCTGATCCAACGGCTCACAATCGCTTGAAAGAAACACACGATCCGTGTGCTTCTTTAGTCCCGGCTGGTAACACCAACCGGGACTAAAGGCGGGCTTTGCGGTCACGACTCGTGTCAGTCACACGTGTCCTCCCCCTAGCGCTGCCCTGGCCACGTGTCCTCCCCCAGCGCTGCCCTGGAGGTCTATATGTATTGTCGCCGACGGGGTAAACCCTAATCCACCATTCCTAGCCACGAACGCATCGTCTCCACGAGATGGATCCGCCACGCCCGCCGCAGCGCCTTCTGGACGAGGTCGAGCGTGCTCGACAGAGCGCGCTTGGGCGCTACCGCCGTTCCCATTAATCCTACGTCCTCCGACCCAACAAGTCCGTTTATGTAGTAATGTAACTGTGTTATGAAAAACTGTTCGTGATATGTAATAATGTATTAAACCTTTTATGTAACTATGTTATGAGATATTGATAAGGATGTTTTTAAAATAAAGAGATGATTACTACAAAATTTTGGTGGGATTCAGACGCTCCGGAGCCCCTCTCCGACGAAACCCTAGACCCGCTAGAGAAAAGACGGACAATTAAATCAATTGATATAAATGAAATGAATATATACATAAAAAATCAATAGATATGATTTTTACAAATTTTTAGAAAATAATTTGACTTGATTTGGACAATTAAATCTATTGATATAAATGAAATGAATATATATATAAAAATCAATAGATATGATTTTTACAAATTTTTAGAAACAAAATCAGAAAATGTAGATCTGATTTTCATAAATATTGAAACAATTAAATCAAATATAAAAGAAAAAGAAACTAGAGCAAAAATTAAAACACTTTTCATGTTGAAAGTATTGTCAGATTCAAAAATATGCAAACAATATTAGTTAATACATTTTTAATTGAAAATGGCAAAATGGTTAATAGTTTGAATAGTTTGAATAATTATTTTGGAAAACAGAAAATGGTTTTGGATTAGTTATTCAAATTCAAACACTTTTCATGTTGAAATTTTTGTCAGATTCAAAAGTATGCACAAGTTATTCGAATTTATATTCAAACACTTTACAAATTCAATTTCAAACACTTGTCAGTGAAAATTTGGCGCAAAAAAAAACACCTCTAGTACCGGTTCGTGGCTCCACCCGGCACTAGAGGTGTTTTCGCGCGCAAATGCACCTCTAGTACCGGGTGGAGCCACGAACCGGTACTAGCGGGTACCCTCTAGTACCGGTTCGTGGCTCGACCCGGTACTAGAGGCCCCTGGGTATAAATACCCAGGCCTCCTCCCCGGTTCCAGCCTCGAACCGGGACAGTGGAGGAGGAGGAGCCGCCGCCGCCGATTCGACACTGTCAGGCTGCCTAAATCGCTGCCCGACGCCGCGCCCCCCGCTCTCCTCCGCCGCGCCCGCCGCTCTCCTCCGCGCCCGCGCCGCCGCTCGACACCCTCCGACCCCGCGCCGTCGCTCGACGCCCTCCGACGGCTCCTCTCCGCCGCGCGCTCCTTCGCCGCGCCTCGCCGGACTCCCTCACCGCTCCGACGCCGCGCCGTCTTCCTCGACGTCGTGCTGCGCCGCCGCCGCCCCTGTTCTTCTCCTCCTCCGGCCGTGCAGATCGAGGCAATTTAGGTGTTTGTAATTAGAAGTAATTTTAGGAGATTTTGTTAGAACTAATTTTAGAAAAAAAAATTAGGAGATTTTGTTAGAAGTAATTTTAGTGTTAGCAAAAATCAAAATTTAGTGTTAGCAAATTTTGATTGTTTTTTTAATTTCGGTATAAGAAATAATTTGTTGGAAGTAATTTGTTAGAAATTTGGTGTTTGCAAAATTTAGGAGTAGTTTGCAATTAGATATTTTAGTGTTAGCAAAAAATTTCGGTGTTTGTAATTAGAAGTAATTTTAGGAGATTTTGTTAGAAGTAATTTTAGAAAATTTGTTTAGGAGATTTTGTTAGAAGTAATTTTAGTGTTAGTAAAAATCGAAATTTAGTATTAGCAAATTTTGATTGTTTTTTAATCTCGGTATAAGAAATAATTTGTTAGAAATTTAGTGTTTGCAAAATTTAGGAGTAGTTTGTAATTAGATATTTTAGTGTTAGCAAAAAAATTAGGTGTTAGTAAAATATTTAGTGTTAGCAAAAATTTAGTTGTTAGTGTTAATTTTAGGTTAGTTGTTATTTTTTTTTGTGTTTTTAGTTTATTGTTCTCGGCGACGATATCCCTGTTGGATCAGAGGGGCGATGTCCGGGACTGGGCTCCGCCGGGCTGGCACTGGGAGGTGCTACCTTCCGGGACGCGTAGCTTGCTGAGGAATCCGGGTGACGTCGTCGACCCGGATCTTCTTTGGTGGCAGTCGCGTGGGCCACGCTCGGTGCAGAGGGAGCCGGCCCTCGAGGAGGTGGTACGTCGCCGTATCAGGGAGGAGGACGAGCACGTCCGTCGGTACATGTATTTGTTGGATAGGCAGTATGACAGTAGGTGGTCGTTTCTTCAGAGGGTTCCTCCTCACGTGAGCTATGCCCCTGTGAGGGTTCCTTCTCTTTGGATGCGCAGCGCCCGCGGCTCAGCACCCCGCGGCTCAGGACCCGGTCGAAATTAGTTTGAGAGGTTCATGCATGAGAGAGGAGATGTATTAGTGATATTATTCGTGATGTATTAGGGTTAAATAAAAATGGACGAGTTTGGTTCATGGGAGATGTATTAGTGATACTTTTGCATACTTGATCAATGCTGCTTTTGTAAAGTGAGGAAAAATAATGTTCCCTACATTTGAATTATTTTTCTAATGCTAACATTATTTTATCTTTCCTTTGTATTAGTTAAGCAATGGATAACTTCAACAGCAGAGACGGTGAAGAGGACATTTTCGCCATGATGCGGCAACCCGAGGGTGGAACAGAAGTCGGTGGAGCGGAAGACAATAGAGCAGAAGATGGCTCACAGTTTTTGAACGATTCCGGTCGGGGAATGGAGGTGGACCAAAGAGACGAAGCGCAAACGAGCGTCGAGTGCGATGATGACTCGCAAATTGGTGGACATCCGCGGTCTGGCGAGGTATATTAAGCCTCTGTTGATCAGATGCAATAATTGATTTGTATATGTATGTATATTAACAAATGTTTCTTATTTTTAGACCTCCGCATCGACCCAGTCTGGAGGAAGTAAACGAGGCCATGCCAAAGGGATGGCCGAAGATGCGCATCTCCGAATTGAGGTGGTCTCTCCAGAGGGCAACCCGTTGGAGCCCAAGGCGAACGCAAGTAAGTTTGTGCATCAATGCGGAGTTATTGTTAGGGACACCGTCCCGATCAGCGTTCAGGAATGGAATAAGCCAGTAAAGGTAGAAGGAGTTAGTTATGTCAACGACAGATTGAAAGATGTGCTTTGGGACAAGCTCATTGCACATTTCACCCTACCGGTCTTGGATTCTCCCGGAAAGACAACCGCCATGACGAACAAAGTCAAGCATTTCGCTCTTAAGAAGATGGCTGAACAATTCAATAATTACAAGAACAGATTATACCGTGAGTACGTAAAAAAAAATAAAGCTCCAGATTTCAGTGGCACACTAGAGAGGCAGCGGGCTCACTGGAAATCATTTCTGGAGTACAAGGATTCGGAACTAGCTAAGGAAAGGTCGGAAAAGAATAAGATACATGCAGCGAAAAAGAAATATCACCATAAGATGGGGGCAGGTGGCTACATAATTGCCGAGCCTAAGTGGGATCCAGCTGAGGCCGCCATGCGTGAAAAAGGGATCAATCCAGCTGCAGAGCACTTTCCCCATAGGGTAAGAAACTGGGTACTTGGGCATGGGGCGCAGTATGACACGGAAACAGGGGAGTTAATAATTGATGAAAAGAAAGAAATTTCAAAACCCCAGAAAGCAATTGTTGAAGCAGTCAAAGAGGTTCGAGAGGGAAAGTTTATTCCCGACAGAGAGCATGACGAGCTGACAAAGGCCCTCGGGAATCGTGAAAAAGGAGGACGAACACGAGGCTTAGGAGCTGACACGCCGTGGCATATTGGGTTTCCCGAGGACCGTGAAACTTATAGAAGCCGACTGAGAGCAAAGAAGAGGAAGGAACTGTAGAACCAACTAGATCAAATGTGCGAGCAAGGGGAACTCATCAGCTGCAGCAAGAGAGTCAAGGCGGCCCATCTCAGCGGAGAAGCAGCGTGGCTTCCACGGAGCTCGGTGCTGATGAGGCACCGATGTTTACCTACCCCGTGGATTATATCACGGAGAAGACAAGTTGTGAGCTACATGTGTAAGTGAGGAACTTAGCCCTGAAGGCGGCGGACGGCTATGCTTTAACTTGTGAATCTACAGCACTGTGGTCTGGCAATGAGATTCCAGATGGCTATGCTCGTGTCGGCGTGGATCGAATTGAACCAGGATATGAATCACTGGAGCTTGACATCCCTGGAGCTGATGATGAGAGGACACTGGGAGACGTCGGGGGTGGTATCATTCTATGGCGCAAGAAATACATCGTGTTTCCAGGCTCGGTGCCAAGGCCACCATCGTCTCCTCCGAGTCGGCGTGGATCACCTCCAAGTCCACATGATGACGAGAGGGACGACCACCACAACACGAGTCCGTCTCGATCTCCGTCGCCGCATCAGCCGACTCCAGCACCGCATCAGCCGACTCCGCCGCCTCCGCCCACCAAGGCTCAGGACCAAAAAAGGAATCGCGCCGTTTCATCGATGGGTTTTCGACGCGGACCCCGACAGGAGCCCCTCCCAAAAGTACCGAAGGTTCCTCCCCCGAGAGCTTACGACAGGACTGTAGAGGAAAACGCCGCGATCGTGGCTGCCGAAGTGAAAAAACAGCTTGCACCGAAAAAGCCCGAGCCAAAGCCAGTATATACGGCAGAGGAAAAAAGTGGGCTAAGAACTTTCTTGAGCATCCATTGCAAATTGAGATAAATAGGCCAGATGACTATTTACGCTGCATGAGGAGAGCTAGATCCCACACGACGACAAGTACTAGCGCCAGCCGGAAAGAGACGTTGCCCAGCTCGGAGAATAGGAAAAAACAGTCGATCTCCCCGCTCAAGGTACCCACTGGTCAGGGCTCTGCGGCGAATATCGATTTATCCTACGCGGCGCAATTTGCTGTAGAAGCTGGTATTACACTTTCTCAACTGGAAAGCGATGATATCCCCAATAATTTGGATGTAGTATGGAAATGGGAACACGAGAAGCCTCTGCTGCCACCTGAACAGATCGATCTTCTACCAACACGAATGCGAATGCTGCATGACTGGTACTTGGAAGCCACAAAGGATCCATAGCTCGAAGTTCTCCCTGTGAAAGTTACAGAAGAACATTACATAGGTCAAAACCAGGTGCAAATTTATTTTGAAGAACTCTATATGTTATACAAGCTTGACGCCCTCGACTTGAGTCTCGTCAGTACCTATTGTCTGTAAGTGATTCAATTCATTTATTTCTAAAGTAAAGTCTCTAGCTCAGCTCGGTCATTGCCTATAGTAATTATGCTCACTACGCTATTATGCAGAATGAAGAGTGATGAATGTGACACAAAACAAATCTTTGACATTGGGTTCATTGACCCAGTACGAGTTAATGAAAGATTGCTACGGCAATACCCCAAGGAAATGGAGGCCAACTTGCTAAGGTTCATACAGAGGCAACATTACAAAAAGAAGATACTGTTTCCTTACCACTCCGAGTAAGAGTGTTTCTGTCTTATACGCATTAATTTTTACTCACTAAAAGTTAAGTGTAACTGATGAGTTACTGACGTATATAAACGTGCGCAGTTTCCATTACATTCTGCTATTCATTGAAGTTGACGCTAAAACAGTTGAAATCTACGACTCAAACAAGTATCCCGAAGAGAAGTCCCAAGGCATTAAAGATGTGCTCCAAAGGTAATTTCAATCATTATCACACTTTATCGGTCTCTTTTGTTTATTTCCTGAAATATCAAGTAACTAATAACTCATTTATTCATTTTTTTGCCGGGCAGGATTTGGAAAGTTTTCAAAAAGAGGACAACTGGTGCATTTGCAGAGGAACTTACTTTTCATCATGATGAGGTAAGTAGTACGAGCTAGCTAGGTTCGCGCATCTCTTTAATTCTAATTTCAGTACCATTATATCATGCTTGATTATTATTTGATTGAATTCTATTCTCGTAAAGATCTGCGATACGCAGTCACCGGGACCAATTTGTGTGGATACTTCGTTTGCGAGTGGATTCACAAGGAGGTCAGTGAGCGGAACCGAGCGATATCTGCAGAAGTACGTGAACAAATATATTCATAATTCTATTTTATTACCATCAATTGTGTTGAGTGTCATTCATAATTTTTGTTATGATGATTGATATTCATATTGATCTTCTTCTTTTATAGTTGTGGGCTCACCGGAGGAACATGCAACTAAAGGAGCGCTTTCAAGCAATTCAAGAGGAAATTGCGGGATTTTTGCTGGACCGTGTCATAAACCTAAAGGGAAAATACAATGGCACATACTACTTACATTGACTCCCGGTTATGATCTCCATGTAATCGAATAGACGGGTTCTAGTCTCGATGTTTTGAGATCTCCATGTAATCGAATAGATGGGCTCTAGTCCCGGTTTGTGATCTCCATGTAATAAAGTATATTTTTATTAGATAGATATTTATTTTATGAACATTTTAATAGGCCATAAAGTATTTTTCTGATTTTGAATTAATTAACTCATCAGCTGCGGCAAGAGAGTCAAGGCGGCCCATCTCAGCGGAGAAGCAGCGTGGCTTCCACGGAGCTCGGTGCTGATGAGGCACCGACGTTTACCTACCCCGTGGATTATATCACGGAGAAGACAAGTTGTGAGCTACATGTGTAAGTGAGGAACTTATCCCTGAAGGCGGCGGACGGCTATGCTTTAACTTGTGAATCTACAGCACTGTGGTCTAGCAATGAGATTCCAGATGGCTATGCTCGTGTCGGCGTGGATCGAATTGAACCAGGATATGAATCACTGGAGCTTGACATCCCTGGAGCTGATGATGAGAGGACACTGGGAGACGTCGGGGTGGTATCATTCTATGGCGCAAGAAATACATCATGTTTCCAGGCTCGGTGCCAAGGCCACCATCGTCTCTTCCGAGTCGGCGTGGATCACCTCCAAGTCCACATGATGACGAGAGGGACGACCACCACAACACGAGTCCATCTCGATCTCCGTCGCCGCATCAGTCGACTCCGCCACCACATCAGCCGACTCCTGAGCCGACTCCGCCCACTAAGGCTCAGGGCCAAAAAAGGAATCGCGCCGTTTCATCGATGGGTTTCCGACGCGGACCCCGACAGGAGCCCCTCCCAAAAGTACCGAAGGTTCCTCCCCCGAGAGCTTACGACAGGACTGTAGAGGAAAACGCCGCGATCGTGGCTGCCGAAGTGAAAAAAACAGCTTGCACCGTAAAAGCCCGAGCCAAAGCCAGTATATAGGGACGAGGAAAAAAAGTGGGCTAAGAACTTTCTTGAGCATCCATCGTAAATTGAGATAAATAGGCCAGATGACTATTTACGTTGCATGAGGAGAGCTAGATCCCACACGACGACAAGTACTAGCGCCAGCGGGAAAAGAGACGTTGTCCAGCTTGGAGAACAGGAAAAACAGTCGATCTCCCCGCTCAAGGTACCCACTGGTCAGGGCTCTGCGGCGAATATTGATTTATCCTACGCTGCGCAATTTGCTGCAGAAGCTGGTATTACACTTTCTCAACTGGAAAGCGATGATATCCCCAATAATTTGGATGTAGTATGGAAATGGGAACACGGGAAGCCTCTGCTGCCACCTGAACAGATCGATCTTCTACCAACACGAATGCGAATGCCGCATGACTTGTACTTGAAAGCCACAAAGGATCCATAGCTCGAAGTTCTCCCTGTGAAAGTTACAGAAGAACATTACATAGGTCAAGACCAGGTGCAAATTTATTTTCAAGAACTCTATATGTTATACAAGCTTGACGCCCTCGACTTGAGTCTCGTCAGTACCTATTGTCTGTAAGTGATTCAATTCATTTATTTCTAAAGTAAAGTCTCTAGCTCATCTCGGTCATTGCCTGTAGTAATTATGCTCACTACGCTATTATGCAGAATGAAGAGTGATGAATGTGACACAAAACAAATCTTTGACATTGGGTTCATTGACCCAGTACGAGTTAATGAAAGATTGCTACGGCAATACCCCAAGAAAACGGAGGCCAACTTGCTAAGGTTCATACAGAGGCAACATTACAAAAAGAAGATACTGTTTCCTTACCACTCCGAGTAAGAGTGTTACTGTCTTATACACATTAATTTTTACTCACTCAATGTTAAGTGTAACTGATGAGATACTGACGTATATAAACGTGCGCAGTTTCCATTACATTCTGCTATTCATTGAAGTTGACGCTAAAACAGTTGAAATCTACGACTCAAAGAAGTATCCCGAAGAGAAGTCCCAAGGCATTAAAGATGTGATCCAAAGGTAATTTCAATCATTATCGCACTTTATCGGTCTCTTTTGTTTATTTCCTGAGATATCAAGTAACTAATAACTCATTTATTCATTTTTTTGCCGGGCAGGATTTGGAAAGTTTTCAAAAAGAGGACAACTGGTGCATTTGTAGAGGAACTTACTTTTCATCATGATGAGGTAAGTAGTACGAGCTAGCTAGGTTCGCGCATCTCTTTAATTCTAATTTCAATACCATTATACCATGCTTGATTATTATTTGATTGAATTCTATTCTCATAAAGATCTGCGATACGCAGTCACCGGGGTCCAATTTGTGTGGATATTTCGTTTGCGAGTGGATTCGCAAGGAGGTCAGCGAGCGGAACCGAGCGATATCTGCAGAAGTACGTGAACAAATATATTCATAATTCTATTTTATTACCATCAATTGTGTTGAGTGTCATTCATAATTTTTGTATGATGATTGATATTCATATTGATCTCCTTCTTTTATGGTTGTGGGCTCACCGGAGGAACATGCAACTAAAGGAGCGCTTTCAAGCAATTAAAGAGGAAATTGCGGGATTTTTGCTGGACCGTGTCATAAACCCAAAGGGAAAATACAATGGCACATACTACTTACATTGAGTCCCGGTTATGATCTCCATGTAATCGAATAGACGGGTTCTAGTCCCGATGTTCTGAGATCTCCATGTAATCGAATAGATGGGCTCTAGTCCCGGTTGTGATCTCCACGTAATAAAGTATATTTTTATTAGATAGATATTTATTTTATGAACATTTTAATAGGCTATAAAGTATTTTTCTGATTTTTTATTAATTAACTCATCAGCTGCAGCAAGAGAGTCAAGGCGGCCCATCTCAGCGGAGAAGCAGCGTGGCTTCCACGGAGCTCGGTGCTGATGAGGCACCGATGTTTACCTACCCCGTGGATTATATCACGGAGAAGACAAGTTGTGAGCTACATGTGCAAGTGAGGAACTTATCCCTGAAGGCGGCAGACGGCTATGCTTTAACTTGTGAATCTACAGCACTGTGGTCTGGCAAGGAGATTCCAGATGGCTATGCTCGTGTCGGCGTGGATCGAATTGAACCAGTATATGAATCACTGGAGCTTGACATCCCTGGAGCTGATGATGAGAGGACACTGGGAGACGTCGGGGGTGGTATCATTCTATGGCGCAAGAAATACATCGTGTTTCCAGGCTCGGTACCAAGGCCACCATCGTCTCCTCCGAGTCGGCATGGATCACCTCCAAGTCCACATGATGACGAGAGGGACGACCACCACAACACGAGTCCATCTCGATCTCCGTCGCCGCATCAGCCGACTCTGCCGCCGCATCATCCGACTCCTGAGCCGACTCCGCCGCCTCTGCCCACTAAGGCTCAGGGCCAAAAAAGGAATCGCGCCGTTTCATCGATGGGTTTCCGACGCGGACCCCGACAGGAGCCCCTCCCAAAAGTACCGAAGGTTCCTCCCCGAGAGCTTACGACAGGACTGTAGAGGAAAACGCCGCGATTGTGGCTGCCGAAGTGAAAAAACAGCTTGCACCGAAAAAGCCCGAGCCAAAGCCAGTATATACGGCAGAGGAAAAAAAGTGGGCTAAGAAATTTCTTGAGCATCCATCGCAAATTGAGATAAATAGGCCAGATGACTATTTACGCTGCATGAGGAGAGCTAGATCCCACACGACGACAAGTACTAGAGCAAGCGGGAAAAGAGACGTTGCCCAGCTCGTAGAACAGGAAAAACAGTCGATCTCCCCGCTCAAGGTACCCACTAGTCAGGGCTCCGCGGCGAATATTGATTTATCCTACACGGCGCAATTTGCTGCAGAAGCTGGTATTACACTTTCTCAACTGGAAAGCGATGATATCCCCAATAATTTGGATGTAGTATGGAAATGGGAACACGGGAAGCCTCTGCTGCCACCTGAACAGATCGATCTTCTACCAACACGAATGTGAATGCCGCATGACTGGTACTTGAAAGCCACAAAGGATCCATAGCTCGAAGTTCTCCCTGTGAAAGTTACAGAAGAACATTACATAGGTCAAGACCAGGTGCAAATTTATTTTGAAGAACTCTATATGTTATACAAGCTTGACGCCCTCGACTTGAGTCTCATCAATACCTATTGTCTATAAGTGATTCAATTCATTTATTTCTGAAGTAAAGTCTCTAGCTCAGCTCAGTCATTGCCTGTAGTAATTTTGCTCACTACGCTATTATGCAGAATGAAGAGTGATGAATGTGACACAAAACAAATCTTTGACATTGGGTTCATTGACCCAGTACGAGTTAATGAAAGATTGATACGGCAATACCCCAAGGAAACGGAGGCCAACTTGCTAAGGTTCATACAGAGGCAACATTACAAAAAGAAGATACTGTTTCCTTACCACTCCGAGTAAGAGTGTTACTGTCGTATACACATTAATTTTCACTCACTCAATGTTAAG
Organism: Poa pratensis; assembly: GCA_947311845.1. NCBI lineage: Eukaryota > Viridiplantae > Streptophyta > Magnoliopsida > Poales > Poaceae > Poa > Poa pratensis. The sequence continues at coordinate 28,912,311 of CAMZMU010000101.1, read as the reverse complement.
TGTAACTGATGAGTTACTGACGTATATAAACGTGCGTAGTTTCCATTACATTCTGCTATTCGTTGAAGTTGACGCTAAAACAGTCGAAATCTACGACTCAAAGAAGTATCCCGAAGAGAAGTCCCAAGGCATTAAAGATGTGCTCCAAAGGTGCGTAGTTTTCAAAAAGAGGACAACTGGTGCATTTGTAGAGGAACTTACTTTTCATCATGATGAGGTAAGTAGTACGAGCTAGCTAGATTCGCGCATCTCTTTAATTCTAATTTCAATACCATTATACCATGCTTGATTATTATTTGATTGAATTCTATTCTCGTAAAGATCTGCGATACGCAGTCACCAGGGACCAATTTGTGTGGATACTTCGTTTGCGAGTGGATTCGCAAGGAGGTCAGCGAGCGGAACCGAGCGATATCTGCAGAAGTACGTGAACAAATATATTCATAATTCTATTTTATTACCATCAATTGTGTTGAGTGTTATTCATAATTTTTGTTATGATGATTGATATTCATATTGATCTCCTTCTTTTATAGTTGTGGGCTCACCGGAGGAACATGCAACTGATCACCATCATTTATATGCATTATTCTTAACCCTAAAACCTTGCTGCATTTAGTATCCAGTACATTGTTTGAGTGCATTTTATAGCCTTTACATCCACTTTGCAGTTCAGTGCGCAAAGGCACACAATCTTCTGAAGATCCAGTGTAGAAGTGAAGCAAGAAGCACCACACATGTGAACCCAATGCAGCAGAGAAGATGGCCATGATCATCAAGTTGAAATCCAGACAGAAACTCTGAAGAACACATGTTGCCAGAAGATGAACAGTGCACTAGAGTGAAATGCAAATTCTTGTCAGTGTAACTGTTGAAGCTCAAGTCCAATGCAACCATGTGCTATTTGAAGGAAGTTCAAAGGAACATATTTGTGCAAGATGGGAGCATCAGAAGAAGAAGAACTCGAGCCAAAAGATGAAAAGCCCTTCTGTGCCAGATGATGAACAGTTAACTGACAGAGTGCATTCTGTCAGTTAACTCATATTCTCCAAGTACAAGTTGAAGCAATGTAAAAGTGTGGCAGCCCAAGGTCCTAATGCAGATAAGAAGCAGTTCAAACTTGTTTGAACCACAAAGGAGGGAAGAGATCAACTTGGGGATGAAAAAACCACAAAAGGCAAAAAGGTGATAAAGTTGGGAACACCCCATGTGCACTGTGAGCTAAAGATAGGAAAGGGAAACTTCCTCCTCTCCTCCAATTCGTGCCACTCCACCTCAGAAAGGAAAAAAGGGAGTATAAAGCCACCACAGCAACCATCCATCCGCATCCACAACCCATCACCCATCCATCCACCTCACTCCATCCCATCCACAGCAACCACCAACCCACCTTTTCGGCCACCAACTCCACCAAGAACACCAACTCCACCAAGAACACCAAGAACAGAGAAGAACAAGAACAAGACCGAGAGCAAGATGAACATGGAGACCAGGAGAAGAAGCACAAGGCCTTGGTGAACTGAAGCTCATGATCTGCAACTCTGCTTCCACCCTTGTCTTCACCTCTGCTTCCCCTGCTGCGACTAGGTTTTCAGTGAGCCACAGCCAAGGAACTCTCTCCATTCTTCTATGTAATTTTGTGTTGAACTGTGTAGATCATCCATCTTTAAGTAGAGCTTGTAATATTTGGATACTGCGGTGAATTGAGTGACACAGTTCTCTGCCTCTACTGAATGTTTGCATGTTTTGCTTGTTGTGTGGTTTGATCTGTGTGTGTAAGGCAAGTCCCTGCATACTTTGTGTTGCAAGTCCATCCCTAGCCCCAATTGCTTGTTAACTCACTTTGATCTGGCTTGACAACCCATAAAGGAGTGATCTTTGTGTTCTGAATTTTCTCCTGCTAAAACTGCTAAAACCCTTGCTTGCATGACTAGTCTCTGCAAGTTGTTGAAATAATTCTTGTTCCCTGTCTAAACCTTGCTTGGATCCTTGCAGTGGACTGGATTGACAACCGAGAAATGCAAGTTAATTTATGAAATTTGCTCTGCTAAAACCCTTTTTCAAAACCTTTCCTTTTCTGAGAATAAACTTGAAACCTGAAGAACTTGTCCTAGCTTCTGCCAACCCTTAGAACCAGCATAACTTTGTTGATCCCTGTGGAGACGATAACAAACACCCCCATAATTTCAGCATGATCAAAATTGGCGCCGTTGCCGGGGATTGACTTATGTTTGGAACTTTGTAGTGCAGTAGACTAGGCTGTGTGGTTAAATTCATGAACTTTCTGCAAATCTGATGTTTGTGATGCTTTATGTTCTGTGACCTGGAACTAGAATTGCTATTAGGGGATTTAGTTCACTAACCCTTGATAAAAGTTCTTGTTTGTGCTTGTGTGTAGAGGAATCATGATCTCTTTTGCAGTATTTGGATTTTGTTGATGCAGTCTTCTGAAGATTCACCTCTTGCTCCATATGATCCAGAGCCAGAGAGAACTTTTCTTGCAAGAAGAAGAGCAGCATCAGTGTCCTCAGTAGAAGAAACAGAGGAAAGACAGTCAGTTTTCAACATGGGTGACAAGAAGTTGAGAGATTTGTGGATCCCCAAGGATCAGGTTTCAAATGCAGATGTTGTTATGCCTGCCATCCAGGCAAATAACTGGGAGATCAAGCCTGCATTAATCAATATGGTGCAGCACAACCCATTTAAAGGCAGTGCCTTGGAGAGTCCACATGAACATGTTAGGAATTTCTGGAATATTGCAATACTCTGAAGCACAATGGTGTACCACCTGAAGCAATTAGGATGCAGTTATTCCCTTTTCACTATCAGGAACTGCAAAAATTTGGTTTCATGCATTGCCAGCTCATTGTAGAGATACTTGGGAGCATTTGGTTCAAGCTTTCTTTGAGAGATATTTCCACCTACCAAGGCAGCTGAGTGCAGAGACAAAATTACAAGATTTGTGCAGTATGATGGTGAGAGTTTGTATGATACTTGGCAGAGATATCAAGGATTAATCAGGATGTGTCCCAATCATGGTCAAGAGCAGTGGTTAATTCTGCAGACTTTTTACAAAGGCCTGACAGAGCAAACTAGAGCTTTTGTAGATTCAGCTGCTGGTGGAGGCATTATGAACAAGACCCTTGATGAAGCCACTGAGTTAATTGAGAGTTGGCTTCACACAATTTTTCCTGGACCAATGAGAGAGCAGTTCATCCAATTCATCAGCTAACAGTGGTCAAAATGCTTTGGAAGCCAAGCTTGATAGCCTGACAACACAGTTAGCTCAGCTCATGCAGGAGAAGAACAGTAAGGCAATTGTGCCTGTGAATCAAGTTTCAGTTACTTGCCAGATATGTGGTATTGAAGGGCATTCTTCTCATGAGTGTTCTTGTTGGCTCCTCCTGAAAATCAATTGGCAGAAGTGAATTATGCTCAGAACCAAGGTGTTTTTCTCAGAGCTACAATCCTGCTTGGAGAACCACCCCAACCTCTCTTACAAGAATGCAAATCAACAGAGCTATCCTCAAGCAAACCAACAGAATTATGCTCAACAAGCTCAAAATTTCAGACCTCAAGGCAATATGCAGTACCACCACAACAACAGCAGCAAGCAACTCAACAAAATGCTTCTACAAGCAATAGCCAGTCAGAGATAAGTGAGATGATGAGATTGCAGAAAGAAATGTTTAGTGGAATGCAGGAAACAATGAAGATGCAGTCAGAATTGTTTTTCAAGACAATGCAGACTCTTACAGCTGGAATATCCATTCCCAAGTGATTCAGCCTGAAAATAAGTTGCCTGCACAAGCAGAGAAAAATCCTAAACAGTGTGGAGCTATTTCAACCATTGAGACAGTGGAGGCAGTCACAACTAGAAGTGGAGACACTGCACCAGTGCTAAAAACACCACCAATGATGCCTTATGTTGCTCCACAAAGAAGATCACAAGTACAGCAAGCTGTTGTCCCTGAAAACACTGTAGTAAATCCTGAAAAGACAGTTGAACCAACAGTTGAAGCTGAAAAGCCAGAAAATCCAGTGGAAAAAGCAGTGAAAAAACCTGATAACACTGTAGCAAATCCAGTTCCTGCAGTTCAGAGAACTGTTGCACAAAAGGTACCATTTCCAGAGAGATTAGAGAAAACCAAGGAAGAAAAGCAATATGCCAAGTTCTTGGAGACCATGAAGGAAGTGCAAATTACCATTCCTATTCTGGATGCAGTACTACACATCCCTTGTATGCAAAATTTCAAAGACCTGATTACAAAGAAAGAAGTCTGGAAGATCCTGAAATAGTTGCTCTGACAGAGGACTGTAGTGCTGTCATTCTGAATTATATGCCCAAGAAGCTTGGTGATCCAGGAGTTTTAGTATCCCTTGTGTGGTTGGAAAAAGAACATTCACAGCATTGTGTGATTTAGGTTCATCAGTGAGTGTTTTACCTTTGGCTGTCAGTCAAGTTTTGCAGTTAGGAGCTTGAAGCCCACTTCCATGACACTGCAGTTAGCTGACAGAACACTGAGAAAGCCAGCTGGAATCCTTGAAGATGTGCCTGTCCAAGTTGGAAACTTTGCTTATCCAGTTGATTTTGTGGTACTGGAAATGGAAGACAATTCAGAATCCATGATTCTAGGCAGGCCATTCTTGGCAACAGCAGGAGCAATAATTGATGTAAAAGGTGGAACACTGAAACTGCAATTTGGTTCAGAACAAGCAGAATTCAGCATGAAGCATGCTTCCCATCTACCCAATGTTTTGGAGCAATGCCATGCTATTGATGTTGTTGACAAGAGTGTTCACAATGCTTTAAAAGAATTGCAGTCAGAAGAACCTGAAGTTCAAGTATTTGTTACTGCAGAAAACACAAGTTTACAGGAACTATGTGCAATAAATCTTTGTGAAGAAAATCAGAGGAAGTACAAAGTGAAATTCCTCAGCCAGCTCACAACTCCATTGTTGAGCTAAAAGAATTACCTGATCATCTGAAGTACTCCTTCTTGAGAAAGAAAAAATTCATCCAGTGATAATTAGCTCTGCTTTGGACAGTGAACAGGAGCAAAGCTGTTGTCAGTGTTGAGATTGTACAAGAATGTGATTGGTATTCCATTGATGACATCAAGGGAATTGATGAGAAAGTTTGTTCACACAGAATACACTTGGAAGAAGAAGTAAACCTACTAGAGAAGGGCAGAGAAGATTAAATCCTGCTATGCAAGAAGTGGTGAAAAAGGAGGTTCTAAAACTCCTTCAGGCAGGCATGATTTATCCCATTCTGACAGTGAGTGGGTGAGTCCTATCCACATTGTGCCTAAGAAAGGAGGCTACACAGTGGTAGAAAATGAAGAGGGAAAGCTGATGACCACAAGACCTGTCACTGGATGGAGAATGGTTAATGATTTCAGGAAACTGAACAAAGCAACAAGAAAAGATCATTTTCCTTTACCTTTCATGGATCAGATGTGGAAAGATTAGCAGGGCAGGAATTTATTGTTACCTGGATGGATATTCTGGATTTCTCCAAATCCCAATACACCCAGTTGACCAAGAAAAAACAACTTTCACCTGTCCTTATGGAACTTTTGCTTACAAGAGATTGCCTTTTGGTTTGTGTAATGCACCTGGCACATTTCAGAGATGTATGATGTCAATATTCTCTGATTACATTGAAAGAATCATGGAAGTGTTCATGGATGATTTCACAGTGTATGGAAAAGATTTTGCCACTTGCTTGAAGAACTTGCAGCAGTGTTCACAGATGTTCAGAGCAGAATTTATCTTAACTGGGAGAAGTGCCACTTTTAGTAACTGAAGGTATTGTGCTTGGGCACATGGTTTCTGCCAGAGGGATAGAAGTGGATAAAGCAAAAGTAGATGTGATTGCAAAGCTACCTCCACCTGAAAATGTGAAAGGAATTCAGAGTTTCTTGGGCCATGCTGGTTTTTACAGAAGATTTATCAAGGATTTCTCCTCATTGCTAAACCTCTCACTCACCTGCTAAATCATGATGTGCAGTTTGTGTTTGATGAAGCATGTATGCAAGCCTTCAACAAGCTAAAAGAAGCTTGATCACAGCTCCAATAGTGCAGCCACCTGACTGGAATTTGCCTTTGAGCTGATGTGTGATGCAAGTGATTTTGCAGTAGGAGCAGTGCTTGGCCAGAGAAGGAGAAAGCTGTCCATGTGATTCATTATGCAAGCAAAACACTTGATGATGCTCAGATCAACTACACTACCACTGAAAAGAATTATGGCAGTAGTGTTTGCATTTGACAAATTCAGGCCATACCTTGTTGGACACAAGTGCATTGTTTTCACTGATCATGCAGCAATAAGGTACTTGGTGAGAAAAAAGGATGCAAAGCCAAGACTGATCAGATGGATTCTCTTGCTGCAGGAGTTTGATATTGAAATCAAGACAAGAAAGGTTCTGAAAATTCAGTAGCAGACCACTTGTCCAGAATAATTGCCCTGAAAACAAGAAATTCAAGATGGCATACCTGGTGAGCAATTGATGGAAGTGAAAGCTTGTACTCCCTGGTATGCAGACATTGTGAATTATTTGTTTGAAATTGTGCCAGCAGACATGTCCTATCAACAGAGAAAGAAATTTCTGCATGATGCCAAGAGCTATTACTGGGATGAGCCATTTCTGTACAAGCATTGTGCAGATGGTGTTGTGAGAAGATGTGTGCCATCAGAAGAAATTGGTGATGTAATGTTCCAATGCCATGCAGGCATGTATGGAGGCCATGCTGGAGTGATGAAAACTCAAGCAAAAATTCTACAGGCTGGATTTTATTGGCCTAATCTGTTCAAAGATGTGCATGATTATATCAAGCAGTGTGATCCCTGTCAGAGAGCTGGAAAGATCTCAAGAAGAAATGAAATGCCACAGCAAGGAATTTTAGAAGTGAATTGTTTGATGTGTGGGAGTAGATTTGTTGGTCCATTACCATCATCCAAGGCTACAAGCACATTTTGGTAGCAGTGGACTATGTGTCCAAATGGGTGAAGCAATACCCACTGTCAGTGCAGATTCCAAGGCAGTGTGTAAGCTGTTCAAAACTGTTATCTTCCCTAGATTTGGAGTACCAAGAGTTGTCATTAGTGATGGTGGAGCTCATTTCAACAATGAACAGCTAGAGAAGCTACTGAGCAAGTATGGTGTGAAGAATCACAGAGTGACTACACCCTACACCCTCAGGCCAATGGGCAAGTTGAGTTATCCAACAGAGAGATAAAGCAGATATTAGAGAAAGTTGTGTCCAAGTCCAGAGCTGATTGGTCTTTGAAATTTCCTGATGCTTTGTGGGCATATAGAACAGGATACAAGACACCTATTGGCATGTCACCATTTAGGCTTGTCTATGGAAAAGCATGTCACTTACCTGTTGAGTTAGAGCACAGAGCTCAGTGGGCTATCAAGAAATTGAACATGGATTTGGGAAAAGCTGGAAGTGCAAGGAAGTTACAGATGTGTGAATTGGAAGAGCTGAGACATGATGCCTATGAGAGTTCAAAGATTTACAAGGAAAAGACCAAGAAATGGCATGACAAGCACATTCTCAGAAAGGAATTCAGATTGGACAGACAGCTAGTTTATGACTCCAAGCTGCATTTATTCTCTGGCAAATTCAAGTCCAGATGGTTTGGTCCTTGTATCATCAAGAGAGACCTGGGACATGGTGCTTTCGAAGTTCAGAGTCCAACTGAAGGAATGTTCAAGGTTAATGGTCAGAGAATGAAGCATTATGTTGTGGGAGAGAAAGTTGATTCTGAAGATACTGAAGTTACAGAAGAAGATGAGCTACAGGATGCTGCCAATGCATCCTCTGCAGCCGTGAACCAATGAAGAAGCTACAGTCAGGCTCATGACTATAAACAAGCACTCATCAGGAGGCAGCCTGATACCTTTTTATGTTATTTACATTTTTATTTCCTTGATTTGCTATTTTTGTTTTGTGTGTTTCTTTTGCTTTTGTTGTTTCAGTTAAGGAATAAAAGAAGAATGGAGAAGTTTGGCTGTGATATAATGAAGCAAGAAGTAGAAGTGATCACCAGGTGAAACATTCCAATCCCTAAAACCAGCATACAGCATGAATATTATTGCTATGCCATGTTTCTGAATTATTATCAAGTTGGCTATTTATTGCTGTTTCAGTAAAAGTTTCATAGTGTTGCTCTGTTCTGATCAAGTAGCATTGCATTTTATTGAGAATCTTGTATTAAATTTGTCTATTATTCTTGCAAAGACTTATGTTCAGAAACATTTATCAAGACAATATTTATTTGTTTCTCTGTTCAAAACTTTTGGAATAATAGATAATGCAATTTGCTTAGAAACTGAATGTGATGATCCATTTTAGAGCCATTTACTAACTGCATTTCTGCATGCTAGCATTTTTTCATTAGCAATCATGATCTCTGGATTGTGATTTGTGAATCACTAACAGTGAAACTAACTGTAAATTTGGCAAAAGCAAATAAGTTTTGCACTAGCTACTATGATCTCTGGATTGTAGTATGTGAAGCACTAACTGAAATTCTATGACTGAATCTTGAATCAATTTTTTGGCATTAGCATGTAGTGGACCTGCTCTTAAAAATTGGCAAGATCCCTGTGTATATTGCAAACCCCTGGATCGATTCATTTGCACACACAGTCTAAGATGAATATCATGCAAATGCGTCAAATTTTATTACATCGCATGATCCAGACTTACAATATTCATTACAAATTGCATATCTCAAGGCTAGCATTTTACAAAGTTTAGCACAGCGGAATAAAAAGTAGCTGTGAGTCTCCATCATCTTCATGTGCCACAGGCGAAACATGTTGGTTGAAGACTCGAAACCCTTAACGTAAACTCACTCGTCGTCAGAACAATCTGCAACAAATAAAATTTTGCAACAGAGTGGGTCAGAACCATTAAAATGGAACTGGCAAGTGACACTATGTGGACACTTAGTGGAATAAATCTAATATCCTATATGCATATTTGGCTGGTGGAGTTCAAGGCTATTTTGCATAAAGCCAATTTTTCCTAACACTTTGTAAAACATTTTCTTCAAATTGAGACAAGTATGGCATGAAAACCATAGTCTCATCTACCCTTGTTCACCCATCAAGTTTTACTTCAGAAGTTGGAATGTTGGGATCCTCCGTTGACGTCCTTGATCAGCTGCTCAGAATTGTCCGTAACCGGGCACGGCTAAGTACTTAGTTTTGACACTCTCGAGAGGTTGTGCACGTTCACCATTAGACTTAACCAACCCAAACTATCCCCACAGTCCAATAGTGATAGGGGAAAAGAAGAAGGTTAAGACGAGATCCTTCAGAAGCATTTTCCCACCCCATACCGGCCTGACGCGCTCCACCTACAATCCTCTACCACCACCTGTCAAGCCGGGGTGAGTCCACGCAACTTATTCGATCAAGACAGAGCCCATATGACCAATAGCTGCACTGGAAGCAATCTTCACTTGGAGTTCTTCAAATCCCTTTGATCCCTGGGTGGCAATCCACAAGTGCACATACTCAGGTAAAACCATAGAAATGGCCCTGAGTAGCCACTCAACTTCGCCTCCGTCAACAAACCAATCCACCCAGGAGTTTCTTTAACTTAGTAGAATTTAGCTTTTTATAAAATAACTTTTGCATAGCATCAATATTTCTACTAAGTTATTATATAGGTACCTAGACACATAGGAATAGGGAAATTCTAAACATGTCTTGCATAGCAATACTAATAACACCTACACATGCTTAAGTAAAATAAACTAAGTCATGCATAGACAAAAATATTTAGGAAATTTATGAATGTGCCACTTGCCTTTGATAGTTGATCGATGTTTATCGCACTCTTCTCAAAAAGTACGTTGCAATGCAAAACATAAACACCCCATACAACAATATGGCAATACAAAAACATGATATGCATGAATGCATAGTATCACAATAAAACTAGTATAAATCAATTTTATTTAATCTCTGTTATAATGTATGAATGATACTTCATGTCAAAACTTATTGCAATTAATTGACTTTAGACTTTTTTAAAACAACTAAAAATGCTTTAAACAACAAACAAAATTTATGTCATTAAAACATTTAGAAATTACAGCTTTGGCTCCTCTAAACAGAGGGTTTCAAATACACGCTACTGGAAATGGATTGTCTCAAAAATAATTTACAGAACATATTTTATACTCAAAGTAAAGTTTAAACGATTCTGCAAAATAAATAATTCTGCACGATCCAAATCATCAATTTTATTGGTTCAATAAAATCTTCTCATTTTTCTGAATCCGTGGATATAAAGTTTGTTAAATTTGGCCAAACGGTTAGAAAGATATGAATTTTGAAAGTTCTCTACGTAAAATAGACAGAAAATCGAAAAATGAATAAGTAGGTGGACACATGGCAGGATTTTATTGGCTGTTACTCCTTCATCAAGTGATCTATTTCATTCCGCCCGATCTAAGATGAACGGCTAAGAACGAAGGCAGCAGTAGCTCACCAACGGAAGTGGTTTGGGTCACCGGGAAGGGTGTGTCGCAGCGATGCGGACGTGGCGTCGATCTTGTCGTCGTTGAGGAGGTCAAAGGTGCCGAAGGAGACATGGAAGTTGTAGAGTACGTTGAGACGGAGATGATGGCGATGTAGGCGCTCCTCGGAGAACCTTCTCGTAGCGGCGACGAGCGGATTGAGTGACGGCGGCGCGGCCAACAACAAGTATATGACGTAAAATAATGTCCAGGAGTTATGGCTACATAATATGAGAATACGGTTCAAAGGAATTGACCAGATGCTCACCATACGCGATGAACTCGTTCGACGAAGATGATGAACAGAGGAGATCGAGTTGCAGAATTCGTCGGCTGCGATTAACCACTTGATCTTCTGGTCGCCTGGATTGGTTCTCCTCATCCTCGTCGCACTGGTAGTGCAACAGTTCGGCATGGAGTCGCTGGACTCGCTGGGAACGCGGGCGATGTCCGTCGACAGTCTGGCTGGAGCTTTCACGAGGTTGGATCTTGTGGGCGAGCTACGAATAATAATTGGCGCATGCGCAAGCGCGCGCATGCTAAATCTGGGCCGTCGGATCCGGCCATCCGACGGCCAGGAATTACCGTTGATTTCTGGGCCGTCGGATCCGGCCATCCGACGGCCAGGAATTACCGTTGATTTTTCGCTGGGTCAACAGTGAATCCTGGCCGTCGGATGACCGGATCCGACGGCCCCAGATTTAGCATGCGCGCGCTTGCGCATGCGCGAAATTCGCGTTCGGCGAGCTAGGCCTGGTATGGTGGCACTAGATGGAAATAGGAAGATGGGAGACGAATGGGAACAACAGCCGAGGCATCAGCGTAGAGCGATGCTTGGATTACTATTTAGCATCGGTTAGTGCATGGAGAGGAAGGAGTGCGACTGGATGATCAATGCCCGAGTAAATAGAATATTATGTGGCCTTGCCGTTTCTGATGAGAGCCGTTTCTGTTTACCACGCATAGACGAAAAGGAAGAATAATGAGCAGTTAAGCGATTGGCGTGCTGGCCTACAAAGCAACAGACCCGTGCGTGCGAGGGAGAACGAAGCAGTGCGTCGCTTCCGTTGGTTGGAGATGCAGCAGATGCTGCGTCGCCTGCGATGCGAGTCAAGCGATCGCTCGGCTATGCTGGTGCGGCTTTGATTTTGGGCTGGCCTAGTTGGATCGGTACTAGGTAGAAGGAAAAGAAAAGCTGGACCTGCTTGCATGCTTCGGTGATTGCCAGGAAAGAAAAGAACGACAATAGTGAGAAAAAGAATACTAGCCACCTGCTAGTGCGTCGGTAGAAAAGTATGGAAAATAGATGGAAGACGCAAGAAATGAAGCTAGTAACGTGATGTGCATCCAAGGCATGCATGCAAGTGCATGTGCATGTATGGGATTTTGGATAGAATAAAATAAGTAAGTAATTCTAGAAAGTATGATTTTGGATATAAAGCTCCCAAAAATAGCAAATGAATTCATGAAAACGAAACCAAATTCAGAGGAGAAAATCTTCATATGTCGAAGCCTAGAAAATACGATCCAACTTAAAGGGAAAAATAAAATAAAAAGATTTATTCAAGTTGATGCTAAATTCAGTTTAAATCTTCATGTTTGAGAAAAGTCGACTTAAGTTTTAATTAATTAAACGAGATTTTCTAGTCCTCATTTTTTTGGGGTTTCTTTATTTCTTTATAACTTTTGTTTAATTTAGGGCTCCAAAACAAGTCAAATAACCTTCTAAAATTTTATAAAAATATTATTTATCTTTTAAAACATTCATGGACATGTTTTTAGTATATTTAAAATGTAGAAATTTCAAATATAGCATAATTACTTAATTGACACTTTATGTCAATTTTGTTAATAGGGTTTAAATAAACTAATTTGTGGTTTAATAAGTTCATAAACGAAATACCACAAATACCATTATTTAAACTAAGAAACTTTAAACATATTTTTAAAATCATATAATCGAATCAAAACCAAATTTGGAAAATAGAGCATGCTTATAATAATTTAAAACAATTTGTAAATAGGGTTTATTAAGCAATGAAAAGTAATATTTTTAAAATCATCTTGTAGTTTTGAGAAAATTATTTTCATCTTTTGGCTCGAGTTCTTCTTCTTCTGATGCTCCCATCTTGCACAAATATGTTCCTTTGAACTTCCTTCAAATAGCACATGGTTGCATTTGGACTTGAGCTTCAACAGCAACACTGACAAGAATTTGCATTTCACTCTAGTGCACTGTTCATCTTCTGGCAACATGTGTTCTTCAGAGTTTCTGTCTAGATTTCAACTTGATGATCATGGCCATCTTCTCTGCTGCATTGGGTTCACATGTGTGGTGCTTCTTGCTTCAGTTCTACACTGGATCTTCAGAAGATTGTGTGCCTTTGCGCACTGAACTGCAAAGTGCATGTAAAGGCTGTAAAATGCACTCAAACAGTGTACTGGATACTAAATGCAGCAAGGTTTTAGGGTTTTAGGGTTAAGAATAATGCATATAAATGATGGTGATCAAACCCCCAGACCCAAACCTTTGCTTGTCCCCAAGTAAAGCAAAATGAGGTTCTAGTGACAAAAGTTTGATAACAGTCTGATAATGAACAGTGCAAGGTCTGAAAACTTAGCAGTTCATTCCAAACAAAATTATTTTATCCAAACAAAAGGGAGTATAAAGCCACCACAGCAACCATCCATCCGCATCCACAACCCATCACCCATCCATCCACCTCACTCCATCCCATCCACAGCAACCACCAACCCACCTTTTCGGCCACCAACTCCACCAAGAACACCAACTCCACCAAGAACACCAAGAACAGAGAAGAACAAGAACAAGACCGAGAGCAAGATGAACATGGAGACCAGGAGAAGAAGCACAAGGCCTTGGTGAACTGAAGCTCATGATCTGCAACTCTGCTTCCACCCTTGTCTTCACCTCTGCTTCCCCTGCTGCGACTAGGTTTTCAGTGAGCCACAGCCAAGGAACTCTCTCCATTCTTCTGTGTAATTTTGTGTTGAACTGTGTAGATCATCCATCTTTAAGTAGAGCTTGTAATATTTGGATACTGCGGTGAATTGAGTGACACAGTTCTCTGCCTCTACTGAATGTTTGCATGTTTTGCTTGTTGTGTGGTTTGATCTGTGTGTGTAAGGCAAGTCCCTGCATACTTTGTGTTGCAAGTCCATCCCTAGCCCCCAATTGCTTGTTAACTCACTTTGATCTGGCTTGACAACCCAGAAAGGAGTGATCTTTGTGTTCTGAATTTTCTCCTGCCTAAAACTGCTAAAACCCCTTGCTTGCATGACTAGTCTCTGCAAGTTGTTGAAATAATTCTTGTTCCCTGTCTAAACCTTACTTGGATCCTTGCAGTGGACTGGATTGACAACCGAGAAATTGCAAGTTAATATATGAAATTTGCTCTGCTAAAACCCTTTTTCAAAACCTTTCCTTTTCTGGAGAATAAACTTGAAACCTGAAGAACTTGTCCTAGCTTCTGCCAACTCTTAGAACCAGCATAAATTTGTTGATCCCTGTGGAGACGATAACAAACACCCCCCCTATAATTTCAGCATGATCAGCAACTAAAGGAGCGCTTTCAAGCAATTCAAGAGGAAATTGCGGGATTTTTGCTGGACCGTGTCATAAACCCAAAGGGAAAATACAATGGCACATACTACTTACATTGAGTCCCGGTTATGATCTCCATGTAATCGAATAGACGGGTTCTAGTCCCGATGTTATGAGATCTCCATGTATCGAATGGATGGGCTCTAGTCCCGGTTGTGATCTCCATGTAATACAGTATATTTTTATTAGATAGATATTTATTTTATGAACATTTTAATAGGCTATATGTATTTTTTTGATTTTTAATTAATTAACCATATATTTTGCAAGATTGATCATAGTTTTAAATATACAATAAGGCGGGAATACAAAAAATCCAGAGGCTGCCACGTGTGGTGCTCTTTTGTCCAGGGTCGTATTACGAACCGAGACAAAAGGTCCTTGACCACGCGCGCAGGCAGCGGCCACGTGGGTAGCCTTTTGTTCCGGTTCGTAACTGACCCGGGACTAGAGGGGGGGGGGGGGGGGGGTGGGGGCTCTAGTCCCGATTTGGGGTCCCGGGTGCCAAGCCGGTATTAGAGGGCCTTACCACCCGGGACTAGAGCCCTTGTTTCTACCAGTGAAGATGGTCCCGTTCATGGTGCCCGAGTAGTGGCTACGCTCGCTGGTCATACATTGGCTCTGGTAGAGCGGGCAGGTGCGCTCGTAGTTGTGGACGTGGCCGAAGAAGGCCATGTCGACGCGGTGCCGCTGCCACAACTTCTGCAGGCTCTCCCGCCCCTCGGGCTCCTCGAAGTCGCCCTGCTCTGCGTACCACTTGTTGGAGGAGTAGCCCAGCACCCGGTGCGCCGTGAAGATGAGCCACGGCTGGTGCTTCCGGTCCACCGTGGAGAGGCACTCCTCGATGAACTTGTATTGCGGCGTCCCCTCACGCCAGTCGTGCTCCGAGTCCGCCACACAGAACCGGAACAGCCCGTAGTCCACCTTGTACCAGAAGTTTGCCTTGTTCTCCGCTGGGTAGTAGTACATTGTCTCTGCCGGCACGCCGCACTCACTGCCGGAGTCCTTGGTGTCGAAGAATCCGCCGGTGTCGGGCCAGTCTCTCTCGTGGTTACCGCTGCAACGCACACAAGACAAGGATAATAAGTTAAGTCATTGCCGTTTCTCACATGATCGATACTGCATGCCCCATAGGTATTCATGTGCACGGTCGTGGCGTGTTCTCTATCTATCTATCTATCTATCTACACAGTAGTACCTTGCAGTCATGTAGGGCTTCTTGGCGCTGATGGGGGCGACCTGGGCGGTGAACTGGTCCCACTGGGAGAGGTACCCGTTGGCGTAGGGCAAGTCGCCGATGTGGAAGACCATGTCGTAGTTGGCCAGATCTTCAACCAGCGTGTCCGTCGTGTTCAGCGACCAAGGCTGGTAGTCGGTGTACTGATTGGATCCGTCTCTCTGCGCCTGAAAATTAAGGCCAAACACCCATATTATGTGTGTGTGCCTCCTGGTGACATTTCTAGGCTACAAAGAAAACAAGAGACATTCCCATGTCGCCGAAGATGATGATGCGCTGCAGCGAGTTCTGCCCTGGTGTTGGCGGTGCCTTGAAAGTGTAGGACTCGTCCAATCCCCACTCCACGGTTCCGTCCAAGAGCTCATGCCCAATCTTGTAGAAGTACCTGGATCATAAACAAACAAACTGGTCAGCATTTGTCAAGGACTTGGAGTAGTATATTTCTGCATCTGTGTAGGTACTTTTTGTTGGGCCACAGGTTCCTCATGAACGCCGTGTGGATGAACCCGGGGTCTCTCCACCCGATCGACCGCGCCGGCTTGCCGCACATGCTGCCGCGGTTGAAGGTCAGCGTCCCGGCGGGCGTGCGCGTGGGCTTGCCGTTGGCGATGCCGGAGGTGACCATGCCCCACTCCACGAACGGGTAGGCCTCGCTGATGTCGTAGCCGCTGGTCCACGTCACGGTCATCTCGTCGTGGGTCTTGCCCTGCGCCAGCCGCGGGTACACCGGCGCCTTGGGGTTGCTCAACGCCAACGGCGTCGACACCGCCACCAGCTCCGGCTGCATGCAGGAAATCTATGTTGTCGGTCCGTTCCTGTCACAGGCTCACATGATTTTTTGCAGAACACAGTTTACATTCTCGAGGCCGCCGGTGAAAAGGGCGAAGGAGAAGTCGGAGCGCTGGTTGATGAGCCGGAACTGGACGAAGCACTTGCGCAAGTCCACGTAGGTCTCCGAGTGGTTGGCGTACTTAAACTGCACCCGGCCCACATACGCACACAAACAAACCAATAAGCTCAATCCTGGCCACGTGCAATCGGGATTTGGCAATATGAAATGCCAAGGTAAATTCTTGTTCAGACCTTGATAGGCGCCGTGCAGAGCAGCGGCTCGGTTTTGTACCTCGACGGGTTAGGGCACACGCCCTTGCTGCATACGAACACGAGGCACAGTTAATATACATCGATCCATGTCAAATGACTCGCGCGGCAGGTGTTAGAAGAAGTTAAATTTGTGGCAATTGGAATGCCTATAGAAATACTAGCAGTGAAGTCTTACAGGAAATCAGCGGGGGGAAAAGACGGCGATCCAGTCATCGTTGGAGGGTTTATCCCACCCGAATTCCACAGTGACCCATACAGTGTTTTTGTCCTGTCAGAGGCAGCTCAAAATGTTGTGACCGGAAGAAATTACGTTGTTCAGGTGAGAAATATTGCAACGTATCTCCATCAGCTACACCGGAGAACAAGTATGGTGGAATATTACTGAATGTTCGCCGGTTCGCCCGGCTCCATCACAATGGCAGATGCTCTTCGTGGATGATTAATGACAATGGTTTGAGGCTTTGAGCTACCACATTTTGTTCAATTTTATGTTTGCTTTTGTGTGTAGCTAGCTAGTGCTTGTTTCATAATCAGTCAAACCAATATCCGCTTGATTAATTGTATCTTAATCAAGCGGGGACTCTTAGTGGTTAAGATGTTTTGTGTGTGTGCGCGCGCGCGAACATGCTCTATTTTGTTTGTGAAACATAGAATCAAGATGAACTGTTACATGATCCGGCACAGTACACATGCTGTTTGGCTGTAACTTGAACAAAAATATTCAAATCAAAAGCTGCAATACTCCATATTTCTGCAAGCGTCTGCCCTAAGGATGGCAATGGATAGGGTATGGGGCGGTAGGGCAATACCATATTCATACCCGTGTAGTCAATGGATACAAAATTCTACTCATACCCGTGTAGTCAATGGATACAAAATTCTACTCATACCCGTACCCGCGGGTATGAAACTTTACATGTACCCATACCCGACGGGTACGCATACCCATTGGGTACCCAACGGGTAGATTAAATAGTACACAAATTATTTATAAATATACATTCATAGATACCATATTTCACGAGAAAAATATTTATCTCAACTCAATGGGTACATTATAATTATCTCAAATCAAATTAACAATTGATGATAATTTTTACATGGGTTAACAAGCTAACGAGAATAAATGTTGAAACTCTACGGGAAAGGTCCACATGTTAGTATAAACGGGTAGGGTATGGGTATACCCATGTGTATAAGGCTGTACCCGTGCCCTACCCGCGACTTAACGGGTAGGGTACGGGTACTACCCATGGGTATAAAATTGTGCCCATACCATGCCCATGCGGGTAGGGTAAAATTGCCATCCTTAGTCTGCCCTGAGTGTACCTAGCTAGCAAAATTCCCTACTGTGTGGGTCCACATGTAATGAACAAGTGACTCTGTCTCTCATCATTTTTGTATTATGGGCTTTGTGGGCACGTAATCACCAGATCACTAGATTCTATGTCAATTTGTTCGGTGGTGCTTAATTAAAAACAATAGTGCGTAGTTCAATTTATATAGGGGGAAACTGTCGAATTTTCTCTAGTAAATGAACTGGGACGACTTAATGGATCAGCTCAACCTCGATCCGCTGGCATGTGAGCAGAACAACACATACTCTTATCTACGGCACAACTCGCCTATATCTATTCTCTTAGAAAAATGAGTTTTTTGTGGCAACCTTTGTTTTTTTTGAAAGATCCACAATTACTGGCTTTCGATGTATTAGCAGAGGTAAACCGTACACAATCGTGACAGTTTCGTCCCGGGCGAAATTACGTCCGGAGGTGAACAGAAAAAAGAAAAGAAAAACATATATAGGGAGACGAGCCAGCCACCCTGGCGACTCTGATTCGGCACCCCGTGTGATGCACAAATACTATCATGCCTCGTAGAACCATGGTCGCCACGCTTCCCGAGGTCACTTGCTCGGAGCACATCCACTATCCGGGGCCATCGCCCCGACATCAACCGCACAAAACCTAGAGCCACCCCACACGACCGCCGTGAACCCGACGCACCGCGAGAGATAAAGGCACTCCAAGGCAGCACCTCCAAGAAGGTAACGTTGTGATCGTCGCTGCAGCCCACTTCAGAGGAGTTCAGATTTTCATCTGGAGAAACTTAGGGAACCCCGTCGGTAGAGGATCGCAGCTCCAGAACGGCGCAATCAAGAAGGAGAAAGACACCCATGGGCGCCGCCGCCGTCGGCACCTAAGTGCGAGGTTTTCACCCGTAGAGCGATCTCGACTGCCAAGCCCGAGAACATAGGAAAAAGAGCAGTGATCCAAGCCGTGGCTATGACGCCGACCACCGATTCCATCCTCATGCTACGAGGCCGCGTCACCTCACGACGCGGTGACCACGCCATGTCTGCGGGAGGCCAGAGCTGCCCCTCCCGCACCACTGCCACCTGCCTGGGGCCGCTGCCCCGGCTTCCTTGCGCACCCCGGCATACTCGTTGGTGGCAACATTTCGAACCCAAGAATTTCGGTGAACCCCCACTAACCTCCCATACCGCAGTCAAGCGGCTCCACGTAAGTATATTACACAATACTCGACGGGTGAGGAAATCGATCCTCTCACATTTCTACGTCTCTCTCATTCATTTATCTTTAGATATGTCGTTAACGTAATGATTGGTTGGTTTAAAATATAATGGTTCAGTGCATCCGTCGATATGCTGAGGACATGAGGTATATTTTTCTTTCTCAGATAAAAATATATTTCCTTCATTGTACTAGATTCTAGTGATGTCCATCTTGGTATATTTAGAAGGGTAAGGTACTCGGCATACCATAATATTTGGTATCTGCACCAACCATATTTTGCTTATACTATCTGTCTATATATTTTAACATTCAACTAGCGCACTATTCCGTTTGTATGCTTTGTACTCCACTGTACACTCTTCTTGATACGACAAATCTTTTCCTCGAAAAAAAAAACTAGTACACCACTCCAAACTTTCAAGGCCAAGGCCATGAGGCCCGAGTGAGATAACTGTTAGTCAAATTAACCTGATGAACTTCGATTAATTAGCTTTAACACCTGGTCGCCGAGCAACGCCCAATTAACAATATTTATCGTTCTATTTGAAGGGTTAATTGAGTTTACAATATTCTGCCATTTCCCTTATTCTACCCTTCGATGTAAAATCCAACTGGCACACTATTTTACTTCCCTGATGAGCGATGACTGTTAGATTGGCAGAGTGGACTGTTGGTCAAATTAAGCTGATAAATACAGTACTCCCTATTTTACTATTTTGCTTCCTAAACATCACACTTATCAAGACAAAATGTGTCTATAACTTAATAAATGAAGACTTATATAGCACCACACATATGTTACTCCCCACTGTGGAGGTAGTAACATATGCAATAGTAACATCAGCATATTAGTACTCTATATTACTCTCCACTGTGAGCGGTCTAAATAAATAGTACTCCAGTCCAGCGACGCCGACCAACGTCTAGTCTGGTAATGAACTATAGCTATTTAATACTAATAAACTTTATGTACCTGTTCGCCGAGAATCGTAGTCTCAACGTAAGCGGAGTCCTGCAGGTTCATGGTGGCCTTGCGGATGGCAATCTTAGACAGCGGCTGGATCTCTTCCGCCGGCGACGCGGTCGTCATTGTCGCCGCCACTGCCATGGCGGCCAACACCGCCGCCAGGACGACGGGCGCCATCCGCATGCCTCTTCTCCTCCTCCTCCTCCTCCTCCTCCTCCTGCAACTCGTGCGCGCTGGCTGCTCCAGACTGGTGATCGTGTTGTCTTGTGTATGCCATGGCTAACCGACCTATATGTAGCAAAGTGGCTGAACAAGTGCCAGTAGCTTATCGAGGAGCATTACAGATTTACGGTGACACTATGTTGGAAATTTGTTCATAGAGCGTGAGGCATGTTGTGGACCTCGACAGGTTTCTCCTATTCTCTTTAATTATTACAGTGACACTATGTTGGAAATTTGTCAGTGTGAGGCACGTTGGACCTCGACAGTTTTCTCCCCTTCTCTTAATTATTATAGTGACACTATGTTGGAAAATTGGCAAGTACTGTACACCACATGTTCCGAAAACGCTTATGATTGCTCGTGCGAGCGGTCGCACGATCCTGCGCTGCACGCGAGGCTCCGTCCCCACACGATTCCATTCCCTTTTCGCGTGCACACTGATTCCATTTGTGTAATAAATCGGTATCCTGGGCGCATTGATTACCTCCACACGTTTTCCATCCCATGCGTTGACTGGTCGTCTGGTACTCTCCATTCCCTTTTACGTGCATATACACAGTACGGTTACTTGTTTTTGTTTTTAACGTGCCAGCACCTAGTCTGCCAGCACCTAGTCTCCTTTTCCTTTACTGGAGTACTAGAAGGGGTTGCCGCGCTTTGCTGCGCCCGGAAAACCTCTATATGATGATACATCTCGCGTGTTACTGTGACACATCATTCACACTCTTTGTGTCCTAAATATTGGCAATAGATATGAACTGGACGCTATTTATATCACTTGCTCTTACGATAGAACTACCAATTGAGTCCAAAGCAAGCATGTGATTTTGAAAACACCTAAGTAAACTGGATGCAACACCATATGTTAATATATTAGAAATGTAGTCTCACTCCCCAAGCAACAACGAGACCATTTTCCAGCAAGATAAAACTATAACATTTTTGCTTCATGTTCACATAAGAAATCAAACAGTCATCAAACTACAAATGCACTTGAATTAATAGTTCAAAAACAACCACGCTGATGAATGAATATTGCAGAAAATGCAAATAACATCAGACATTATTGTATGCATACTCTGTCTCTCATACACCATTAGTGACCTCTTAATCTTACAATCCACACCCTCTCGAACTAACTATTGGTGTACATGTTGGAAAAAATGACGCCTCACAATACATTATGGAAGGAGTGCAATATTCTTCTTTTTCTGCATAGATATAGTATAACTTCCTTGAACTTGAGTTGTTATAACAGGATTCCGGTCTGGAGTTCGCCAACATTGAAATTCAACAAGTCACATTGATATATTATCTAGCTGGCTCATCATGCAGTGCAGCTAGTGGCATCTTGAAACACATTCAAATTCAATGAATGTGTCTGTGTGTCACCAACATCGATCGGCCAGGACACTGAAATACTAAATCCATGTAACAAAAATAATGCAACCATCGTCAATTTCTGCTATTAACAACAATCATCTCCCAGACTTGTGAAGGAAATAAGTTTTCTATCAATTGCCTCAACCAATCACATTGCAGAACATGGAAGAATCAGCAATCAGATTTTCAAAATTAACTTTGAAGTAACAATCATCAATTAGAAAATCAGCTCTCCTAATAATGAAAAGAAAATGTAAAAGGAGAGGCTCATCTACCTATCCAAAAGATGCGGCGGTGACTATGATGGTAACTCAACATGTCTAGAGGAAAATCTATGTTATAACTTCACTTACAAAAGTTAATGGGCTCTTCATTAAGAGCAAACCAATACAATATGAGAGACTTAGTGAGGGAGCTGATGCTACCAAAAGAACAGAGAAGCAGGGATAAAATGCCTAGGAAAAATTACCAGTACTGTAGGAATATATGTGAATATAATGACTGTATATCTCAGTAAACTAACCTCTACAACATGATAATTCAATGTGTGTCTACAACCATAGCTCCCAACAGAAGGAAAAACACCTCTGGTCGCTATCAAAATTCTGATGTTACTGGTAGTTTGGCTCCTCTAAATAATTATGGTGGTATACCCTTTTCTAAACAGAGAACGCCCAAAGCATATGAATAGACCTTAAGGGGGCTATTACAAATCTGAGCATTAAGCTTATTGTTATTGTGTGGACTTGCATGGCAACAAAGAGAGGCATGCTACGCGACGTCATTACGACATCGTGCCCATCTGAGTTGCAGGTCGCATCCATGCGTGCAGGTGATGCCATTTATGAAAGGTCATGACAACAACCTACACGAGATAAACAAGACAAAACAGTTAAACCTTCTTGACTGTAATATGAAAAGACAACATTTGGCTCGACCAGAATCAAACATCCTGCACACAAACATCACACTAGAGACAATTTACATTTGGTCTTTACATAAATAATGTGAAGCAAACAGTGTTGCTGCTAGAAATGTGACATCCGCCAACCCAAACTACACAGCAAGAATCCAGTGTTTAAAATAAGCAGAATCTAGATAGGCAATGTGGCACCGGAACCAATATATAAATGCACATAGCATCTACATAAGGGTCTTATCCAACTTCAGGTTTTGATCAGAAAATTCAGTGGAATTAGAACTTGTACAAAGACAAAGTTATTCAAAGCGACAATACACATGGAAAGCAGGCAAGGAAATATAGCTGAGCAAGTAATTAAACATATATAGGAGATAGAAAACCGTATTAATTAGTGAGTTCACAACTTCATATGCAGCTGGGTATAGCTTTACATATCACCATTCATGGAACATCTTGTTTCACAGGTTCTAGCTTGAGAACTGAGTTTTCTTACCGGACTGGAGTCTTCCAGAGATGCATGATTTTCCCGAGGGTGCACAGGAAGGTACAAAAAACGTTTGAAAATTTCTCATATCCCATGAACCATCAAGTAAGCAGCTATTCTGGCTCAAAGTATAAGGTATCATACTTGTAACATATAGCTAATCAACATCATGAATAGTACTTGTGTAAATTTGAAAAACAACAACCTCTAGAGCCATGAAAGGTATTCACAATAGTTGTGCCTAAGTAAGAGCGATATGCATATAGCTACATAACAGGTTTTTTAATGAATTTCAAATGACATATAAAATGAGTTTAGGTACCATCCATTATATCATCTCATAGGTTTATAGCTACTACTCTCCACGCATATTAAATTATTATTTTGGCAGCCGCGTCCTAAAAGTATGCATATTTCAGACTTCACCTTCTGAAATGGATCTAAACTGAGGGTTGTATTCCATATGAGACTTCTTACCTTCTGAAATTAATGTGAACTGGGGACAGTGTTCCATGTGAGGATTCTTACCTTATGAAGCTTGATACTGATACTACCATCAATGGCAAAAATATTTCTTAGTAACAGAGTAGCTTCTGCATGTTACCAGCACTGATGTATCAAGGTAAATTTGAACAAAACCAAGTTCCAGTAGAAGCGCTACTTAACTATACACATGAAGGAAACAAACCTCTTCACATGATGCCCAAAATCCTGAAATTTTTAATCAACTAATCAAGAACTTGTACAGTGAATGTAAGAAATTCCAAAAAAAATTGAGCTAGCAATAAAACATTAACTGGATTGAATATTTATATGATGCGGAACTGGTCCATGAAGCCAAAAGATGAAAACCACATCAAGAAAAACAAAAAATGTCAACAACAGGAATGGAGCATGAAAAAGCGCATCTGACATTGTGAATCCATGCTACCCAAGCAGTCAAGCACGAAGGCTTTCGGATTGAGAACCTGTACGGAGATAAAAATACCAATGGAATCTACTACTTCCTGAGCACACAATAAGTGTATGAAGATTAACTCCTTTGGCAGCATCAAGCAATTTGATGCGTGCACCACAAATTGGCTTACCATGTCAGAACAATAAGGACAATCAAAATGCAATGTATCTTAACCTGTCTAAGCATGTACTTAATGCAGATAGATACAAATTTCCTGGTGTTCTGTATCTTCGTAGGTAGTACTTTATGTAAAATAGCATCCATTTAATGTACTCCGTGATAAAAAAAACAATATACCTTTTGGCCAGATTATGTCATGCAATATCAACATCGAGTTTACTGAACTGAATGACTATACATCAAAGTCATAAATTTTTTAGTGAGTATATAGAACCAGAGAGAGAGCACATAATCTCATAACAAAGCTAACGGTTGAACTATCATAGTTGATTTGTCTTACTTTTCTGACTCCTGGTCCTTTTATCCAATATTGCAAAGAATGAATGAGGGGTAACTCTCACGGCCCTGTGGAGAGCCTGGCACATGAGAAATGGACGTGGTTCATGCAAAAGGCGATAGTCCAGTTAGCAACTCTGCTGCCTTCCTTCAAAACTAAATGAACAACCTACATGGATTTACTCTTTCTGTTGACACTAACAATGACAAAGGTTAAGTCTCTGTGCTAGGCTGTACGTGTGCAGGAGACTGATTCTTCTTTTATTCCTACTGTTCCTAAACCTGTAAGGCAAGTACAAAAGTGGATAAGACCAAAACAGGGGTGGATCAAACTGAAACGCTGCTTTCATGCTGCACAGTGGAAGAACTTGCATCGGCGCCATTGCTCGTAACCACGACGGTGTTGTTTGATGGCGATTGTAGTGAATATCTAGAGCTGCAGTGATCCTGAAGAAGCAGAAGCTAGAGCTTGTCTTTAGGGCCTTCAAACCCTGAAAATTAAGGCACACTGCTACCTGTCATTTTGGAGAGTGATAATGCCACGGTAGTGGGGATTAGTAAAAGATAACAAACGCAAGACCCAGTTTGATAATTTACTATTTGTAAGATTAGAAGAGAGTGCAACACCTTAGCTCATGAACTTGTTAACATGGTCATGAACCAGGGAATAACTGAAACCTAGTTTGATCAAGTCCCAGTTTGTACGACATGGCTGTAAACGACTTTGTAGAAGTCATCTAATAATGGTGAACGAAGCACTCTCTTCTCTAAAAGAGATATAATTCGTCTTACTCATTTACTCAACCATAGCCACTTGAATATAATTGAATTTCTCAATCACAATCACAATCACTTACCAATTTACCATGGTATGAAACCCAAATCAACAGGTTCAGAACTTCATGTGGATTTGTGTGCCTCAGATACGGCAATAGCAAAATAAAATAGTTGGATCCAGAAATGAAATCGTGCCTAGATGAGAAGGCAATAATCAATTGAAACTGGAGACAAAAATCAATTGGATCTAGAACTGACGTTCTAGATATGCGGTTGCTAGCAGGGGGCGCGGCGAACTTACCTGAACGTCGAGTAGGTTATGGCGCCCATGTGCAGGGCAAGCCGGCAAGGAGGTGACAGCGGCCGCGGGGTGGGCGAGGAGGCGACGACGGCCTCGGCGTGGTCGAGGTAGGCGACCAAACCGTGGAGGTGGTGGCCGCCCAATCCAGCCGCAGCGGTGCGTCCTCGTCGGCGGCGATGCAAATGGCAAGGGCCATTGCGGGCTTCTGCGGCTCCTTACCGCCAACTCGTCCAGGCAACCCATGCGTCGGCGGCCAGTACCTTCCTGCCAGGAGGGAGAGGAGGCAGGGCAGGGTGTGGACGGTGGACTGGTGGCGGCGGAAGGTCAAGCACGCAGAACCGACTACAAACACTCACAGACAGATGGGCCTATGCGAGGCATCCGTCGAATTGACGCTCGCGTGCGGTAGACGCTCGACAGCCCAGCGAGAAGCAAATCTATCTGCCGCTGACAGCCGGGCCCATGTGCCGTCCATCTGACACTGAAATGTGGATCTAAGCCGTGGACGCACGAGAGGCCAGAGATTCCTGCTCGGTTAGATGTTGTAGAGATGGACAGCGTGAGGTGTCCAACAATTTATTTCCCTTTGTCCTATTCCCTTTATCTTTTTTTAAGGAAACATGTATTTTATATCAAGAATCATTCCTTTTTTCTATTCTCTTCGTTAACTAAAAAACATAAGTATTCGATTTTTGCTTGCAAAAAAAGCCAGAATAGATTTTTCTATTCCCTTTTAACTATTCCCTTTATGCACTAAAAAAATACTCGATTTTTGCTTGAAAAATATACGTTGTATAATTTCAATTCCCTTTTTGGGACTGTGCTTTTTTTAGGGTAAATGAAAACAGGTGGGGAATATGAAAAGTCCACTTCCTACTAGTACAAAAAAATATAATAAAAAAGAACTACCACTTTCTACTAGTATAAATATTTTTTCAGTTCCCTTTTTGGGACTGTGGTTTTTTAGGGTAAATGAAAATGGGTGGAGAATATGAAAAATCCACTTTCTACTAGTACAATAAATTATAATAGAAAAGAACTACCACTTTCTACTAGTATAAATTAGTTCTACGATAGGTAACTTGCTTGCTATGTACTTGGTATCATCATGTACTAGTTGTAGGTTGGCAATCCGTGCTCTAGATGCTTGGTAACACTTTAGCTAGTTATAGTATCGGTAACTTGCTTGCTATGTACTTGGTCTTATTCATGTACTAGTTTTTAGATTGGTAACTCGTGGTCTAGATGCTTGGTAACACTTTAGTTAGTCTTAGGATCGGTAACTTGCTTGTTAGATACTTGGTATCATCATGTATTAGTATTTAGATTGGTAACGCGTGCTCTAGATGCTTGGTAACACTTTAGTTTGTTAAATGATCGGTAACTTGTTTGTTATGTACTTGGTATCATCATGTACTACCACTTTCTACTAGTATAAATATTTTTTCAATTCCCTTTTTGGGACTGTGGTTTTTAGGGTAAATGAAAATGGGTGGGGAATATGAAAAGTCCACTTTCTATTAGTAAAATAAATTATAATAGAAAAGAATTACCACTTTCTACTAGTATAAATTAGTTCTACGATTGATAACTTGCTTGCTATGTACTTGGTATCATCATGTATTAGTTGTAGGTTGGCAATTCGTGCTCTAGATGCTTGGTAACACTTTAGCTAGTTATAGTATCGGTAACTTGCTTGCTATGTACTTGGTCTTATTCATGTACTAGTTTTTAGATTGGTAACTCGTGATCTAGATGCTCGGTAACACTTTAGTTAGTCCTAGGATCATCATGTATTAGTATTTAGTTTTTAGATCGGTAACACTTTATTTAGGTACTTGGTATCATCATGTATTAGTATTTAGGTTGGTAACGCGTGTTCTAGATGCTTGGTAACACTTTAGTTTGTTCTAGGATCGATAACTTGTTTGTTATGTACTTGGTATCATCATGTACTAGTTTTTAGGTTGGCAATTCGTGCTCCAGATGCTTGGTAACATTTTAGCTAGTTCTACGATTGGTAACTTGCTTGTTATGTACTTGGTCTCATTAATGTACTAGTTTTAGATTGGTAACTCGTGCTGTAGATGCTCGATAACATTTTAGTTAGTCCTACGATCGGTAACTTGCTTGTTAGGTACTCCCTCCGTTCTAATTTAATTGACTTGCTATGCGCCAAATATGGATGTATATAGACATGTAACAAGTCTAGATACATCCACATGTGGTGCATAGCAAGTCAATTAAATTGGAACGGAGGGAGTACTTGGTATCATCATGTATTAGTATTTAGGTTGGTAATGCGTGCTTTACATGCTTGGTAACACATTAGTTTGTTCTATGATCGAAAGAAAAGTCACTATAAATTTTGAGGTTGGTAACTCTTATATCTTATCCTTGATAACTCACGTACAGTGGGGTTGGTAACTTTTAGCCCAAAAAAAAGTTTTTGAAACATATCAACATGAGATCTAGTTTTGAACATCTCGTCGCGACTGGTTTAGGGATGAAAACGGATCTTCAATCCGATTTGTCGTTTGAGAGATAAAATATTTTGAATATTTGAAATAGGAAAGAATCTGCCTGACATCATCAAATCTATTTTCTAGTGCATGCATGCAAAACTTTCCAGAAATGACTCATCCCGTACAAAAAATTATTAAAAATAAAAACTCACGTATACTGGGGTTATAACTCACGTATACCAAAAATTTCATTTTTACTTTTGTGGTTATAACTTTTTACGTTTTATCCTTGATAACTCACGTATACCGGGGTTGATAACTTTTAGCTCGGAAAAAAAGTTGTCAAAACATATCAACATGGGATCTAATTTTGAAGATCTCGTCGCGATTGATTTAGTAGTGAGAACGGATTCTCATTTGGATTTGTCGTTTGAAAGATAAAACATTTTAAACTTTAGAATTAGGAGAGAATCTCGAAAAATTAAAACCAGTTTTGGCATGCATGCATATAGGTGGACCCCGCTCCGCCCCTGCATGCTCTCCCGCACTCACGTGTGCAGCTTTTGGGCTTTTGCTAACCAGGAGTATAAAAGGAATAGCTGACGACATGCACGACTAATCACTTTCCTAATCGGGTTGTTGGAACGTCGACCGGCCGGGTGCGTGTATTAGGAAACTAACTACTTTTCTAAATCGGGACATAAAGCTTGGTCGAAAATCGTGCGATCGTTTCGGTCTGCTCGCACGTGCGAGGCAGATTGGACCTCGACAGTTTGTTGGTCTTACGATGAAAACAGGATGGATCGCTCACTGCTTTAAAGAGTGGTTTGGCATGTCGTGTGCGTGTTTCACGTTTGGTGGAGCCATGAACGTTGCTGTAGCGTTTTAGAGCCACAGGGTGCTCATTCCCACAACCGTATTAGGAAACTCCTATGTCAGCGCACCCTTGTCAAAAATAGCAAACACTCGTCACCTTCTTTTTCGGGTGTATGAAACCGCCACACTAGTACGTACGTCATATTCTTCTTTCCAGTAAGGGCCCGATTGGATCCCTGTATTTTAACCAATACGCCGGAATATTTCACGGACGTCTTCAGGTCCGGCTGAAAATACGGTCTGTGTTGCCGGCGAAGTTTACGCTCCGTAAATCTGAACGGCGAACCAATCGAGGCCTAACGCAAATATGTACCGCTACTTCCACCAAATAAACAAGCAATGCTTCCACCTTCCAACCCTTCACACTTATTAGTGATTTTCCCTTTATATACTGTTGCCGAAGCAGATCTGAGCAAAACATAACAGCAAACGAACAAAAATTTGGGATGTAACTTTTGTGTGTGATTTGGTACAGAATCTTACTTTGACTTACCAGAAAATCAATCTCTGTTCACGGTACAAAATTAAATGATTTGTGTTGGGTTTTCCGCCCTGGGCTGCCCTGACCCGGTTGTCAGGCTCTCCCAACGGCCAACCACCTCCTTCAATGCGGCGGACGAGGTTCTTAAATGGACGCCGGCAAGCCAATCCTAACACACAAACTCTAGCGCTGCCCCCATCCTCCCCGGCTAAGGCCGCCGCACCTCCTCGCTCCTTCCCCGGCCACCAGGATGGATCCATCACCGCCTCAGCATATCCCAAACCAGGTTGAGCGCGCTCGGCGCTATCGCGGCAACGTATCGCGCCGTCACGAAGCCATTTGGCCGCACATGTTGCCGAATGCATCGGCTCCACACAGGCTGGCGGAGCAGGTGAGGAGGACCATGGAGTCCGCATACTCCGGCGACCCCAACCCCGAGGAGGAGGCGTACGCCGTGGGAGTCGCATGTCTCGTCCCTGGCCCCGCCGCTGCACCTGGGCTTTAAAGCTCATTAAGTGTTCAAAAGCAGCCAACAGGCCATATTGTATTCGGCTAATCTCTTTGTTGTTTCGTGAGCAGACATGATACTAACTGTAACTGGAAATCCTGGGCAATTGTGGGTTTAGTCGGTCCTATTTATCCAAATAAGGTGTACCCTGTTCGGAAAGGAAGCACATGGGATATACCCTTTTTTGGAAAATGGGGTTGTGACACTTCACATAATAGTTTTAGACGGAAAAGGGTAATATATTAATTTGAATAGTAACAATAAACTTTAAGGAGTTTGCCGACCCATGTTCGAGGGCAAATGAGGTAATATCGATGAGATTTAATTTTACTTTTAACCTCACACTAACATAACCTCAAATAAATTATTTATACTAGATCACAATATGATTTTAATTATATAAACATATAATATCACCATGAACAAGCCGCATGTATAGTTAATGATATGGTATTTTTTCCCAACTGGTAAGCAATTTGGTCCACAAATTAAAGATTATGAAGATATTTTTTGCACATTCGATATTTATGGTGAATATAGAATTGTAGTATTTTTATTCATCTACTATAATATATATACGGAATTAGAGATATATTATCTGGATAGTTTGAGATGTTGCCCTCGCATTTGGGACGGCAAACATGCTAGTTATATATGAAATGTAGTACTTAGAATTCCTAGGAAAATTTCCTATATGAATCGATCCTATGTATCAAACAACAAAAATAGGAAGCATTTTCTAAGGATTATAATCGTACAAATTTCTAAGAAAAATCCTTTTGAATCAAAGAGCCCTTAATTCTTAAGGAATTCTACTGGAAGCGCTCATCGATGCGGGCACAAGCATACAAGGTGCCCCGCAATAAAACTGTATCCAAACTCCAAAGTGAGAAATCTACTAAGCACTATGAGCTACGAGTTTCAACCCCCAGCTCACGTCTATGCAATGCTTGACATGCGGTACAATCTTCCCGGCGTCCCCCCCCCCCTGCTTGATCCTACAGTCGTAGAACGGCGGGTTCTGGAAGCACGGCTCCATGGACACGTCCCGGCCGCACGGCGGGTCCGGCACCAGGGACCAGTTTTCGGGCTTGAACATCACCCACGGCGTCAGGCCGCCGAGGCCCTGCGCCACGTATCCGAACGTCGACCTCCCGCTGGTCACCAGAGCGTCGGTGAGGCTCAGCAGATATATCTCCGCCCACGCCTTGGTGTCGTGCGACCTGGCGCCGAACCGCTGGTACTCCTCGTGGCTCGGCTGGTGCACGCCCGCCGCCCCGCCCGTGGCCGCCGCGTTCTCCCAGTACATGCTCTTGAGCTTGTCGTAGTACCACGACGTGAGCGAGGTGATCAGAACGGCTTTGGAGTAATTCTTCCGGCGGGCAGTCTCGATCCCCGCGGCGAGCACTTCCGGAAGCAGACCCTGCTTCTGCGTGCACGCGGTGATCTGTTGCAGGAGCTCCGGTGATCCGTCGGCGTTGAAGACGCGCACCTGTATGCCGACGCGCTGGTTCGCCGTCGCGAGGTAGGCGTCGTGGTACCGCGTGATGAAGCCCCACACGTGGTTGTTGGGGTGGAACAGGTACCGGCCCAGGTGGTGGAACACCGCGTCTGGCTCCGGGAAGAGCATGCCGAGCTCCTCCTGAAAGCCCGTCACCAGGAACAGCCCCGGCACGATGTAGGTGTTCGTCCGCATCACCAGCCATGGGATGTCCCGCAGAACCTTCTGGTCCTCGTCGCAGAAGAAAAACTTTTCTTGCACGGAGGCGCCGCGGCCGAGATGGACGTACGCGAACGCCGGCAGCTGTTGCCTCGCGGTCTCCGCGCCGAGCAGCTTGTTTTTCAGCATGTTCCCGTATTTCTTGGGGCTGTCCATGCTTAAGTTGGTGTAGCTCGTTACCGGGAAGCCCGGCGGGAGCAGCCACGTCGTGCCGGGGAAGGGCTCGCAGAACAGCTCGCCCATCTCGTTGCTGGGGTCGACGAGGAGCACGCGGTCGGTGAGCACCGCGTACAGGAACGCCGACGCGGCCGCCAGGATCCGGTTCCCGAGGCCTTCGTACGATATGGACACCAGGTACCTGCAATCCGGAGACCCCATGGCGCCGTCGTGGCTCTTCCCCGACCGGAGCTGCTCGACCGCCGCGCTGTAGGCGGCGGTGCCCGGTCCGCAGCGTCTTTGCAGGGCTTCGTGCCGCCGCAGCTTGGTGACGAGGTACGGGGAGGGTTTCCTGCCGGTGTTCCGGCGGTACGTGGCGAATTGGTACCTGCTGTGGCAGGAGCGCTCATCGAAGCCGTCGTCCGTCAGGAGGCCGCCGAGAAGCCTGTCGTGTGCTCCTGTTACTGATCCTACAGCCAGGCGCAACATGAAATCCTTAGGTCGTAATACGGAGTAGCATCTACGACAGGGCACAGTGGCATCGATACGATGTCCTGATTGAACACCTGATCGAAATGGTACCTCGGACTGTGTACTGTACGCAACAAAAGAGATCGCCATAGCCTACCTAGGCGTAAGGCGTTGGCGGCGCCGATCCATACCGCCGGGGAGCTGGTGCGCGCGCTAAACAGGATGGCCATCGCCGGCACAGTGACAATGATGGCGACGAGCATGACCTTGACTGCGCATCCCCACCACTTCCTCCTGTGGTCGCGGCTCTTCTCCATGTCCCGTGGCGCCATGCTGCTGTCCTAACTCCTACCCCAGGGCCAGTATACTGTGCAAACATTCAACTGCGATGCTCAGACGAGAGATAAACGACGATGGGACATGATCTATCTCTACTACAAAAGTACGGAGTGTCCTGTCTCCTGCCGACGGACGAAACCTCTACGTCGTACGTCGCGCCACTTTTGCAGAAAACCCCCTATCGAATATGAAAATCAACCCGCAGTACAACCCTAATCTAGCCACTCCACCGAATCCAAATCGCCCGGCCTCCTCGCCCATCCGCCGCCGCCCCCACCACCGCGCCATCCCAGGCCACCTACGCGAGCTCCTCGGTAAGCAACGCCCACCACCTCCACTCCCAGCCACCAGCGACCCCCTCCCCCGAGCTTCCCTGGTCGCCGCTGCTGCCACCGCCAGCGGTGGCAGCGGGGACTGGCCGTTGAAGGCGGCCGGCGAGGTCCCCCTTTGCGCGGAGGCGCGCATCATCTCTCCGGCGAAGCCCAACCACTCCCCTGCCTGCCACAACACTCCACCGGTGGAGCCCCTCCCCATCCCCTGCAGAACCGGCGCCGCCCCTCCCCTTCCTTGCCTCACGACCGGCGGCGCGCGTCCCTCCCTGGGACGAGTCTTCCCAACGGGAGTCTACCACCTTGATCTGTTCATCCGCGCGTGCTGACCATGGTCCTTCCCCATGAATGCCTCAGTAAGGGCGTCTCTGGTCACCACGGCACACCACATCCGAGAGCTGTACAAGAAGGTCGAGGGCGACGCGCAGGGCGAGGCTACCTACGCAGGTTTTCTTTTTTCATCTTCCTTCTGTTGACCTTTGGGCCTGGACAGGGCAGCCGCGGTAGGTCCGCTGGAGGTGGCCGATTCCCACGCATCCCATTCATCCTCCTACTACTCACGTTCTTCTTGGTGAATTTCAGCCTCTGCTCTTCTTACGATCCGCTATCCTCGGTAAAGGCCTCCTTGGGGCCATTAGGTTGAGTCAGCAACGATGAGGGCCTGGATCGACGCCACCAAGCTCTTCCCGGTAAGCATCTTCAGCATCAACTAGAAAGGGGCGCAGAGATTCAGTGCATATTTGTTCCAATGTTGGTCATGTCTGAACGGGAGTCATCTTACATAATCTCATGGTGTATTATTTGAATCTAAGTTACATATGCAAATATATATATACACACATTCTTGGATGGTACTTTGTGCCATGGATGCTTATACCGTTTATTAATATTATCTCTAGCTCCCAGTTCTAAGTCGAGCGGTCATTTTCAGATGGTATATGCAAAATCTACCATGAGGCCAAGATGCAGCAGGAGAGCTGCAGAGTGCGGAGACGATCACGGTAAGGATAGCTAGAATTTTGGATTCAATGATGCTTACCCTTCCCTTCAGTTGTTCTGGTTGAGTAATGGAAGGCTCTGATAGAGAATTAATAAATACCCTTTCTTTTCTGAATAAATAGGCATTGCTCCATGACACGTAGATGCAGTGGAGGTCACTATGCATATAGCTTGGGGAAACAAGTTTTTGGATTGGTTCAGAAATTATTAGCTGTTAACATTATTCCAAAAGTTGGGATTCCATGTCAAATAAATCTGTACCTTAATCGTTTGCTTATTGATCATGCGTTTTCATCCCAGATTTCATATACAGAAAAAATTGGTTTCATATAACTGGCTTTGTCTCATAGACCTCTTCTAGCAACTAATGAGTTATACTTATGAGTTCTGTACCAATAGAAGAGCTGTAGTTTGTACTTTGATAAGTGTGTGTTTTCCTCCAATCGACGTGCTTGCAATTCTGCAGTCTGTGAGCTTGCAAAATTTCTGGGTGGACTCTGCCCCCAGTTTTTTTGTAACCAACATTAATTGTATTAGTGAATCTAATGTTCTGGTTGAGTAATGGGATGCTATGTTCCAATAAAAAAAGTGTTCCGTACCGATCATAGCTGCTGAAATAAATCTGCTTTGCTCTAGAAATTAAATTTTCGTGTGACGCGATGTCTTTCCAGTATGTCCAAGAACCAAAAATAAATCTGCTAATGATTGGTTGTGGCACCTCTTGAACTGAAATTGGATGCAGATATATGTGTTGTGCTATTTGTCTCGAGTAGCTTGTTGTATGTAATTTTCAGAGTAAGAAAGAAGTATTTCGCTTTTGATTTGTGAACTAATACTTTGATTCAGGATATTAATCTCCTGATTGTACATGAGATTGGCACGTTCTGTTCTCCGGTTACATAATGCATTATTGGTTAGTTGTGGGATTAGATTGATGTATATTGAAAGTTTTACCATATTCATCTATGGTCAGAGTAAGAAAGAAGTATTTCGCTTTTGATTTGTGAACTAATACTTTGATTCAGGATATTAATCTCCTGATTGTACATGAGATTGGCACGTTCTGTTCTCCGGTTACATAATGCATTATTGGTTAGTTGTGGGATTAGATTGCTGTATATTGAAAGTTTTACCATATTCATCTATGGTCAGAGTAAGAAAGAAGTATTTCGCTTTTGATTTGTGAACTAATACTTTGATTCAGGATATTAATCTCCTGATTGTACATGAGATTGGCACGTTCTGTTCTCCGGTTACATAATGCATTATTGGTTAGTTGTGGGATTAGATTGATGTATATTGAAAGTTTTACCATATTCATCTATGGTTAGTCAAGATCCATTTCTTTTTTACCTGAAATCTGGGACGATGAATATGATATTAACCTACCTCTGAACCGTGTAGGTTTATCAGGTGCAGTAATGCTCTGAATGAGTTGCTCCCTGAGGTTTTGAGGTGAGCAAACTGTCTTTAAATTGAGCATTCATTTCGTGGTTTTCATTCCATCGATTGGTTCATTGCCTGTACAACTAATTTTCATTGCTTCTCATGCATTTGTTAAAATTTAGTAGGGTATTCAGCTGATTTATATCCAGCGTGGCCCCTTTCACGCTGCATTCTGTAAAGTGCATTTGAGCTTAAGTGCAATCTCTGATGTTAAAAAAAACCTGAAACATTTGGGACCATTTACAGAAAAATGTATTGCTGCCGTGATTGTTTGTGGGGAGTTAAGTTCACTTGAATTTGCGATGCCTCAACTTTGCATCTAGAAAAAGTAACATGCGATAAAAAATGTCAGCCCAGGTTGTTATTGTGTGAACAATGATTTTTAGTATAGACAAGGTTTGCAGTTCTGTATAGTAGTGGTAGATGATACGACCTATTTTCGTCCATCCAGTGAACCTCTGGTTTGACTTGGAATTAGTGTAAGCTAAATTTCTGGACCCAGGCATCAGCTATACGTACATCTTTCTACGGTGACATGGTTAATGGATGTCCTCATTCATATAGGATGGAGCATTTCCTTTTCCGTTGCCATGTAAACACAGTTTTGCCATTTCAAAATATCCAGTACTAAATTTTTATTTTGTATCATTTCTTAATTATTGTTTACCTATAAAATCAGGCTCGAGTGGGAATGCTATCCTGATAATATTTGGCTTTTCAGGTAACTTTCTCATGTTACCTTCCTACAAAATAATCAAAAAAGTAAAGGTCGAGGCTATTATCATCGGTATGCTGTTAGTCTTGCGATGGTTATGTTACATAGTTCTCTGATTTTTTGGTTGTACAAATTTCATATGAAATGGATGAAAATTCCATAGGTATATGTGGCCGACTTGGAGGATCTTTCAAATTTTATATTGGATGCATGCCAGGAGGCGACTTATACATGAAAGGATTAAGACTAGAAGAAGTGCTCAAGAGGGTTGCTAGCTCTTTTTTTTATTAATCTGCATGGTGTTGGATGCAAGTCGGATGTAGATTTTCTGTTTTTATAATGGCTTCAGGATCTTGCAGATGGTACCAGTAGCCCAAAGTTCTTCAATATTATGTTCAAAATGTTAATACTATGGTCTGTAAATTTCAGTCTGTGATTTGTGTACTATGAATAGCTATTCGAATGTATGTTTTTTCAGAGATTTTACATGTTTTCATGTAATCATATGTCTCCCCCTTCTCCCTTAATTATGCTCTAGAATTATCGTTTTCATATGATATCCTTGTGCAAATGGTCCATAAATACTCTTGATGTAGATAGCACTTGGTACTCATGCATGGTTTATCAATTTTGATCATGGATCCAAACTCAGTTTTTTATCAGGAAAGATGTATGTTGTGATATATGATAGGGAGCCTTGAACCATATCAAATCCTGTCAATTGTCTAATAAGCATTTGTAAACTTAGTCATTGTGTAATCAGTGTATAGGAGTCATTGAGTACAGAACAAGTAATATTTTGCGGTGAAATTTTAATTCAGGTCACACTACTCGACAAGCTGGAAGCAAGCTGGTTTCCAGGGTCGCAATTGCCGCCTCCTGATTCAATTATGTGGCTATTGCTCATATGTAGTTCTTCATGTTTATTCCGTTGATTGAATTTAATCGTGGGAGCTTGGTTGGGAGTCAGCTTAGACAACAGTCAGTTTGCGGCTGTTGCAAGTCGGCATAGATACCAGTCGGCTTGCGTCTCGGAGGGAGTCAGCATAGACAATAGTCGGCTTGCGTCTGGGAGTCGGCATAGACAACAGTCGGCTTGCGTCTTGGAGGCGTCCTAACTATGGGAGTCGAACAGTTGGTAGTTGGTACAGCCGGAGCCGGATGTGGAATGCCAAGCTCCAATGCCTCGATGACGTGTGTCATCGACATTCCCCAGCTGTGTGTATAGGGTTTGATCATAAGTTAACTGTACATATGATGGTGATCTTGGTGTTATGATGGCGCGCACATTTTGTATTGCATAGCACGTATCCCAACATGGTATCAGAGCGATACTATCCATAGATTCTATAAGTTTATTATTTTGTCACCCGTGGCAACGCACGGGCATTGTACTATTCTAGAGTAATATTTCTTCTGGGATTCGTGACGCTTTGTGGACCGGACCAAGCAAAGTTACACTAATTAATTAGTTAATTTCCTCTTTTGGGAGAGTAGTATCCGGCATTGAATGGGCGTTGTGACATTTGTCATTGGCGGCCATTTTTAAATGATCTTGATTCGAAATATAAACATTGTTAATATTGACGAGCTGACAATATAACACCACGTACATACCTGCAAATATTCGCGGCATCGATTGAACGAGAAAGCGTCTGACTTAAGACACGATTAAACGTAAACCCAAAACTGCAGCTACACGAGTCTCAAGCGCTCCCATTGACCGTGACAAGTCGCGGCATCCCTAGGAATCTGCGGCCT
Source organism: Poa pratensis (assembly GCA_947311845.1). NCBI lineage: Eukaryota > Viridiplantae > Streptophyta > Magnoliopsida > Poales > Poaceae > Poa > Poa pratensis. Next base: position 28,874,520 of record CAMZMU010000101.1, on the reverse strand, counting down.
TTGTCTTGGAGGATAAGGATGATGAACACCTGATTGCCCGGATCGGCCGCTTTTGAGAAAGGTCCTAGATGAAAGGGCATTTCTCTCCGGATTGCTTTGTGTTTTTGTTATAAGTGATTAGAGTATCTCCATCGGCGCGTCCAATAGAGCGTTCGGCGAAGTTGTCGGATGTGTTATTGGACGCGCCGGCAAGTGTTGCCGCCAATTGGGAGCGCTGCGTCCCACCGGTCGCTCCCAATAGACCGCCCCCATAGACCGACCCCATAAATTCAAATAAAAACGACCCCACAAGTTCGAATAGAGTCGGTTCGCACACCCAAAAGTTTCGCCAGGTCCGGCGATTACACCCAAAAGCATCGCCAGGTCCGGCGATCATACTACAGAACGTCGATCATGCAAATCAGTCGATCGTCAATACCGACTCGAGCGACCCCTCTTGTGTCTCGGCGTCTTCCTAGCCCGTGCGTGGCCTTGGCTCCACGTCGGAGTAGGTCGTGTCCATCGGCGTCGTCGTGGTCCTACTCATCGTGTCCATCGGCGTCGTCGTGGTCCTAGTCGTCATCGTCGTCGGCTCTGGCGGCAGAAGACCCGAATCATGCAAGATGCGCTGCTGAGAGAGCTGAAACCAAGCCCTCACCTATGGTGTGTAGCCGGAGAGGTCGGTGGTTAAGATTTTGGCGTCCTCCGTCATCTTCCGAGTGATGGATTGTGCCGCCTCCGCCCATCGCCTGCATTCTTGCCGTGTCGGCCTACATGATAGCTGCTTGCGCCTTGTCCTTCTCGATGGCGAGCCGCTCCTTCTCGACGGCGCCTTCTCCTCCTCAATGGAGACCTTCTCCTTCTCGACGGCGACCTACTTGTCATGCTTGCTCATCAAATACGTCCAGCTCTTGGCGAAGGTGCCTGCGTTTTGCTTGGACATGTTTGTGACGTCGGTGAGGCACTTGTCAATAGACGCTTGCACCGACGCCGTCGACGCCACGCCGTTCTTGTCGGTATTGGGTTACGTAACAGAATTTAAAATTTTCCGACCTACGTAATAGCCAGGAATAACTATGAAGATACAAGCAGGGTTAGTACTGTAAGGATGACAATGGGTTGGGGCGGGTAGAGCAATACCATACCCATACCCGTATAGTTTATGGGTACAAAATTCTACCCATACCCGTACCCACGGGTATAAAACTTTACCCATACTCATACCCGTCGGTTAACCGTACCCATTGGGTACCCAACGGCTAGATTAAATAGTACACAAGTTATTGACAATTTTACATTTATCGATAGCACATTTGACAAAAAAATATTTATCTCAACTCAATAACAGATAGATGAGTACATGACAATTATCTCAACAAAGTAAACGGGTTGCATATGTTGGAGCTCCAAGGATAAAATCTATTGTATCGTTACCGACACGAAGATGCGGAACGGGTGTCGATGACGATGTCGATGAAGCCTGATGAAGATTCTCACGGCCAAGCCTGGCGTGAGAATGTTACTGATCCCTCGTACAGCCTTCTGGATCCAGCAGAGTGAGGGTCAAACGTCTACGATGCTTCACTCCTTCGAGAGCTCGCACACGTACATCCGTCAAAGTCCAGCAGCGCTTCGCTGTGCCAGAGTTAAGAGCTACTGGTGCAGTGGTGGAGAAAACCCCAACACATGGAGAGGGAGAGAGAGATTAGATCTAGATGATGAGAACCTTCAGACGTGGGAGAGCCTCTAAATCTGTCTCTAAATTGTGTGTCCAAATAGAGAGGGGTTGGGATGTTTATATAGGTGGCCCAAGGGGTGGGGGGACTTGGGGAAGGGTAGAATCCCTCCCCCAACCCACCGGCCATGGGGAGGAGTTGTAGTCCAACTCCAACTCGCTCCGCCCCCCTTCCTTGCACCGCCCGGCTGGGGCCCGCCTGCCGCACCGACCTAGGTGGTGGGGCCCACCTAGGCCGGTCGGCCATTGGCCTCCTCCGCCTTGGTCACCTCTCCCCATGGGCCGCAAGGGCCCATTAGGGTTCGGCCAAGGGGGAAGCCCCCCACCCCCCATGCGGATTCGGCCAACCACCACCAAGTGGTGGTGTGGCTGCCATGTGGGCCCCTAGGGCCCATGTGGCAGCCTCCTTTTATTGGCCTTTGTATTAAAATAATTTTCCCTTTTATTTATATTTAATTAATTACTATTTTGTCTAATTAATTCTCAGAATTAATTACTTATCATGTAAACACATTTACCTGATCCGGGACACCCAGTGTCCGCTGACAAAACATACTGGATACTTATTTCCACCTATATAAACCATCGGAATGAATCTGACACCTCCTCAATATTCCTTCGATCAAATCTCTGAACATAATTCTATCATGTCGGAACATACCGAATGATACTCTTTCTCTACTTCGAACCTCCTACGTACACAGCAGACTATGACGACTTAAGTGTGTGACCCCTACAGGTTCGATAACGGGTAGCTATAATTGAAAGTGCCTATCCAATCACTGGTCAGGGTCAGGACCATGGACGTCCTGAATGACTGCTATCGCCAACAAATACACTCTGTTGAACCTGTTGACAATCAAGTATATTTCCATTACTTTGCGATACACATCAATCACCCGAGGCGAGATATATGACATCACCATGAATGGATACCTTCCCACTAGAGTAGATCCAGGATGTATCTCTCTATTATCCAGAGGAGAAATTCCCATTCTTGAACTACTATGATTAAATGCATATCTTCAAGATTACCCAGCGACAACCGTTATGACCACCCAGTGACGGCCGTGGCGATTGACTGTGCCAAAGCAATCTCTCTAATATACACAACCATAAATTCTCATGGTCTAAGGAATAAACAAGTAGATCAATCTAAGACTATACCATATACACCAAAACCTTGATCTCGTTGTATATCTTATTTTGGGTCTTCCCAGACATATTGTTGAGAAAACAATATGCTCTCATTAATAATGACACATACCTGTGTACATGACCGAAAAGCAAGGTCATCCAGTATTAACGAGTTTGTCCAAGACATGACAAAGGGTAAAAGGGTTTGATTATGTTTCTGCACGTGCGTATGTGCTTCCCCATAAATCTCATATTTATAGACCATACCAGTTATAGCATTAAAACATAATACATTAATCATGAAACAGATGTATATTTATTGTCTCTCGGGCATACAGCCAACAGTCTCCACTTGCACTAGATACAATAACTCTTATTACAGCAAGTCCTCTTTTAATCCGATGTTCAATCGGTGAGGCTCAAACTTTAAGCGTGCAAGCGCTTTGGTCATAGGATCAGCTACATTGTCATCAGTATGAACTCTACGTATGGCAGTGTGCCCTTTTTCTACATGATCTCTGATGAGGTGATGCTTGCGTTCTATGTGCTTGGCTTTGTTGTGATACCTCGGATCCTTCGCTAGAACCACCGCACTACTATTGTCGCAATAGAGCTCGATTGAATCTGCCGCCGAACGAACCACTCCTAATTCAGTGATGAACTTCTTTATCCAGAAATTGTCCTGGACTGCTTCCGATGCCGCCACATATTCCGCCTCCGTTGTAGAGTCTGCCACTGTGCCTTGCTTGGAACTTCTCCAACCAATTGCACCGCCATTAATAATGAACACGTAACCTGATTGTGCTTTGGAATCGTCTGGATCAGACTGAAATCCTGAGTTAGTGTAACCCCTTACTCTGAGCTCCTCATCTCCTCAATAGACTAGGAACATGTCCTTAGTTCTCCTGAGGTATTTCAGAATGTTTTTTAACTACTGTCCAATGGACTTTAGCAAAATCAGATTGATAACTGCTAGTAACACTAGGGCATAAGACACATGTGGTCTTGTACAAGTCATAGCATACATGATTGAACCTATTGCTGAAGCATAATTAACGTACATCCATCATCTCTTTTCGCTCAGCAGCTGTCGTGGGACAGTGCCTCTTGCTCAAGACAACTCAAGGTGATATTGGTAATATGCCTTTCTTGGAGGTTACCATGCTGAATCTCTTCAACACCTTTTCTATGTATGTACTCTGGCTGAGACCTATTAGGCGTCTGTCTCTATCACGATAGATCTTGATGCCTAATATGTATGCAGCCTCCCCTAAGTCCTTCATCGCAAAACTCTTTTCCAATGAAGCCTTAACTTCCCCAAGAAATTCGTTTGACTACCTCATCAAATCGAATATTCCAACTTCGTGAAGCTTGCTTGAGACCATAAATGGACCTCTTTAGCTTGCACACCTTGCTAACATTCTTTGGATCGACACAACCCTCGGGCTGTACCATGTACACGTCCTCGGTTAATTTTCCGCTAAGGAAAGTCGTTTTGACATCCATCTGCCAGATTTCATAATCATAAAAGGTAGCCATTTCTAGCATAATCCTTACAGACTTCAGCATTGCTGCGGGAGAGAAAGTCTCCTCCTAGTCTACACCTTGAATTTGTCAAAAACCCTTTGCAACAAGGCGTGCTTTATAGACGGTAACATTACCATCCGCGTCTGTCTTCTTCTTGAAGATCCATTTACATTCAATTGGTCTTGCCTCCTCAGGAGGTTCAACCAAATCCCAGACTTCATTGTCGTACATGGACTTCATTTCAAAATTCATGGAAACTTGCCATTTGTTGGAATCTACATCATCCATTGCCTCTTTATAACATGCAGGTTCATCATGTTCGAGAAGGAGAACTTCATCCATGATGAAAACATCTTGCTCGACACTCTCAAGTAAGAAACTTCATTCACGAAAAACGGGGTTGTTCACGAATTCTAGTTCCCTTTCTTGTGTGAGTTTCTGACCTGACTGGAGTATCATCCACCTCCGGAGGAGGATTCTGGTTCTCCGTATCAGTGGTTGGGTCAGTGTCTGGAATTACTTCCATCCCACTTTCCCTGGCTATCTCTTTGGAAGATTGAAGTATCTCCTCGAGACTTACCGTCCTCCCACTGACTTCTTTTGAAAGATTTTTTTTCTCAAAAAATATACCGCCCCGAGCAATAAAAATCTTGCTCTCGGTCTTGTTATCTTTACTATTACTAGGAAACATGCCCGTGCGTTGCAACGGGAGAGAAACAATTTAGCGTCAAGGCGTTAAACCACTAAGCGCAATCTTATGTTACACGTTTTGCATCATTCAAATATCCTTTTCAATGCATGCACTACCAAACATTTTTTCTCTAGTTTTTTTTTGTTAAGCGCATTGCATATCTTGCACATTTTGCCTCATTCAATTGTCCATTTTCTCTGATTTTTTTAACTAAGCGCAATGCATATCTTACACCTTAACTCTTACTAGTTGCATGCCCGTGCGTTGCTACGGATTCTCAATTTTTTGGCTACAAATGGAAAAATCATGTGTATAGAAAAAACATATAGCCACATAATGTTACAAAAAGAAATAAGATTTCAGTTTACCTAAAATTTAATTCGATTTCCTAAAATTTAATACGACTAAAAGCTATAGTTGACATAATGAGCATAGAAAGAACCAATTATTTTTTTGTTGATTAAAATTTTGACTTTGCTCATATCATGGATACATTTTCCACGTAGAAAAACTTCCGTATAAATCACCCTGATGTAGAAGCTCACATAACAATCGCTCTAGAGTCACATGCCAATTGAATCCACATGACTTTCTCCACAATTGTCTCGGCATGTCTCCATAAAACAGTTGTCTCGGCGCCTCCACGTATATGTGTTTCAATGGCACGATAAAAGGGAAAACAAAAAGATATCAAGTTCATAAATACCACGCAGATTGGTGGTGTTTGCGATCTCTGTTGTTTCACTTTTTTTACAAAATCACCACAATTATTTTGTCCAAAGCGTACATGCGAGAGCAGTGTGATTGTCTAATTAATGTAGATCGACATAAGCACATAGTTTTCAAAATTTTGCCCATTTTCATAGCTAAGAAATTGACATATTGCCAACACCAACAGTATAAAAGCTTTGGTTCATCAAAGGAATATTTATCAGTAATAACAGTACTACAACGATGGTGGGTGCTTCTTGAAGGTGAAGATGTGCATGTACCAGAATCCAATGAACAAATCCTTCCTTCACAAACATCTTCGAACATGTCACATGAAGCTTTTCCCTCAGGGACGACCAATAACTCCGATCTTTCCAAGATAAACTGACAGCTAAAAAAGAGTAAAAGATCAAACTGCAGGTTAGAGGAAACCTCTACATATTAGCATATTTAGAAGCAAGAATGTCAGATTCATTCATCCTGCATCGGTTTTTTTGTGCCAGGGAGATATTCGATCATTTCAGCTGAGCTATAATACATTCATTTTGCAATGACAGATAAGCATTTACGACATATGGTCTATTTTACATATATGCATTTAAAACAAGTTATTCAGATATGTCAGCTTAAAACCAAAAGTTTGTAGTATGGCAGCAATTTCTCAATTGGGATATGTAACACAAACAGTGGCTCTGCAGTCAACTCAATTCTTCTTTATATTATATGGCACTCCGCTCAACGTGTTCAGGTAGAAAGAGATCGGAAGTAGCCATACAACATTAGTAACTAAAGAAATCCACAAAACGATATCCTCTAATAACCGACTAACTTGGCAGCAAACACTAACTAATGCTTATAGAGACAAAGCACAGAGTCTTGGGACAAAATTTGAACACATAAACATAAAAGAAACATGTTCCTGAGAATGCCAGTCAATAAGCTATAATCATAAAATATTCACGGGCATCAACATCAAATATTCTAAATAAAATTTAAATATATCCGATAAGTGACTGTGCAGTACATCCTTGTCCATATACATTTACAATGCCAAAAAGCGCATACGACTTCGCTCACAATCACAAGAATATACAGCACGTGAATAATGATATCCAATAGTAAATATAAACTTGGAAATTGCATGTGAGAAAAAGTTCTGCTGCGAATGACAACAATAAAAAGTGGAAAGCAAAACTGAGACTGTATGTGATAAAAAGTTCCCTTGGGCAATTAAAGCTATAAGGCAAAACATATATTCATGACAACAATTAAAAGTGGAAAACAAAACAGAAACGCAAAGGTGCCGAACTTACAAAAGCTAGTGAAAAATCTACACGGCTGAGTGATTCCATAGTGGATCAAACGAAAATTTATCATCTGATCACGAGCCATTTCATAAATGTTAAACTAAATCCAGAGTGATCCGAAATTAACATGTCTTTCAGTAAAATCTCAAAACAAATTGGTTGACATTGAACAGTACATTAGGTAGCTAGATTCAAAAGAGCTACGCATTGCACTTCATGTCTTCAGAAATACGTTGTGTAAAGACCCGTGTTATATCAGTTTATCTAGGGAGCCAGCTTGTATCTTGACTATATATTTCTTAAAATTACCACACTACAGTTAACAAATTATGCAACCAATTCAGCTCACAAGACACCGAAGCTACCAGGCAAAGTTGAATTATTAAAAAAAAATTAATAGGACAGGAGAAGTGATTCAAAACCTCACGAGTCCATATTGCTACTCCGACCACAAGCGTATTTGGGAGACCCAGATCTGCATCTTGAAGCAGATTGTCTTCTCCTTGGATTGCAAAATGCCACAATCGCGAGCCACGCTTTTCCTTGAATTCGGCCACCTCTGTGGAAAGGGAGAGTTCATTATGGTCGTCTTCCAGTGCGAGCTATGGATCTTCCTGGCCCCTTCTAAGTCAGATGGCAGCTTCCCCAAAAAATTTAAAGAGAAGGCTTCATTCCTACAGGAAAACATGTTGTCACATATTGCTGCAATCCAATTCGACACATCATTTTATAGAATGGTTCCCGATGCCACAAATATATCATCATAAAATGTTTACCAACACAAGTAAGAAAAATAGCATTACTAAGTAAGCTTATTGTCATTTCGCTAAATCTGAATTCTGTATGAAACACGAAATCACAAGAAAAAGATGAAAACTCGCTGCAAAATAGAAGGAAATTTAAGAAACCTCTAGAGGGAGATAGTGTTTTTAGTCACTTTGTAGCGCACTCGAGATCCTCCAGATCTTCTGACAGCCTTTCCCATGATGACAGTAAGAAACACACAATCATATGCAAGAATGCATCGCAATCAGAATATCAAAGAGAATCAATCATGTCTTACAACATCAGCAAAAACATAAACATTGGCACAATTCTCTTGACTTCGGCTTGTCGATCAGGCACCACCGAGAAAAGCGGCCAGGGAACGGGAAAATCACAGCAGAATCAGAACTGGGGCAAGGGAAGCGCACATACTGAGCCTGTGAAAATGAAATATTAAGCCTTCTACACACAACCCTTATATATGTGGTGCATCAACATCGTCTTGGAATATCTTAACTCACAAAGAGGCAAAATCATCGGGTTAAGAAACGGCATATCAAAGAACGCATACATTATTATATCAGACAATTCATGAAGGAGTAACGGAGTCATAACCTGTTTTTCTGCACTCTCGGTTCTAGTTTCCCATTTGTGGTTGACGATGAATTCAGACAGATAATAATTGAGATTCTGTAAACATACAAAATCCTTTCTATATTTTGAGCTTGACCTCTACCCCACCATCTTATAAAATATTCAAGCTTGTAGAAAGATGCTTAAAATTAATACAGAATGCAGAATGTGTAAATATAAAGGTATACCTTAATATTCCTCTTTGCATGAAGCATCTGTAACTTCATTAAGCTCTGAACCAATAAATACAGAATAGATTAAATCAAGAAAAATGTAAACTGTACACACAGTTTGTTATCTCACGTTGTACCTTTTATTTCAAAGAATTCCTGAAAGTAGACAAGGAGCACCAGCCGAACTGCTTAAATGCTTGAGTCCAATGACTGGCCAACAAATCCCAGAGAAATCAACATTCCTTGTGCCCAAGTTGCAAGCTTCAGTACCCTGCAACCTAGCATAGACCAGAGCATAAATATGTCAGGGCAAATGATAATTTACCGTAACTGCAACCTAGCATAGTAATTCTTAGCTAGCTGATAAATCTATGTATTCATAAATCATCGTTCTAGACTTTCAATGGCACCATGCAGTAGTCGTATTGTACCTTTCATCCAAAGAGTTTTGAGCACACACGCTTCATGGAGACATCATGGTGTAGCCAGACTGAACAAAAATTGAATTCTCCCCATGGTCATCGATGTTCCACGTGAACCAGCAAAAGAGCATCCCGATGTAGACCATGGAGGAAGTGCCCCCGCCGGGGACGTCTTTGGGCATGAACCGCGTGAGCGACGCATGATGGCTGCAGGTTGCAGGGGCCGTTAGACAACCTCCACCCGACCATGGCCTTCTCTTCCTCCTCGCATCCCCCTCCTCTTCCAAGTGCGTCTGCGGCGCTTCTTCTTGCAAGGGTGGAGCTGGGCGGAGGGGGAGAAGCCGGGGACGTCACCGGCGTACTCAACCTGGATTGGGCGGTCGGCGGAGGCCTTCCAACAAAGCAACTCGATTGCGAGGAACTCGACGGCGAGCGGCGACACGGAAGGAAGGTGAGGCCGCGGGATTTGGCCTCAAAATGGTCGAGCGTATAGCTGCGCGGGTGGCCGCGGCGCGCTGTCGTTCCCCTGGTGGCGGCTGGGGTCGTGCCGTCGTGGACGAGGGGGGTGAGGAACAGAGGAGGTAGGGTCTGGAGAGGTGTTGAGGAAGTTGGGCCGGACCTTGGGCCTGTTACGCGAGGGAAGGATCAGCGATGGCAGAAAATAGTGGCAGAAAATGGGAGGGACTACCAACGTACGTCCAACTCCCATTTAATAGTAAAGATAACTCTAGATATCCAGGAAGCAGAACATAATATCTTCTAAGCCACTTATAGGTCAAACAATTGTTACTTTTCCCTCCAAATGTCAAAGGAAAATACCGAGCAATAGTACATGACCCTCTCTATTGCTATTATTTCAAAACAAAGAACAAACCAAAATTCGTCGCATAAATTCTCAAATTTCTTTAGTCCCATCCCAGGGTAAAAACATTTGAATCCGTAAATAAGAACAATAAACAAAAAAAAATCCTCCAAATAAAGCAGCTCCATTGATCTAAGACCCGTGAATTTGACAACATTCAGCATAAACGTAACTAACTCCACCACACCGAAGTTTCGATGTCCGCAAAACCACAAAAACAAATACTTCACTTTTCCATTGCAGAAATAAAGGAACCTGAAATTCAAAGAACGGCGGGCACAAAAATAAAGTAAGAGAAAGAGGAAGCTCCTTGGTGACCAACTCTTGGATGCTGAGCTCCTTGGCGAGCTGCTGCCCCTCGGCAGCGGTGCGAGCTCTATCGGAGTCGGCCTGCTTCCGCTGTTTGAAGCTCTGAAAGCTTCCACCTCCCCGTCCGCCGCCGCCCTCCATTGCCATCGAGATTAGTTGCGGAGAATAATAATACAGTACCCAATTAGCAGTCAGGCGTCAGCTGTCAATTCGTGGTAGCTCACCTGGACCAGCACCATATGTCCATATTGGGATCCACCCTCTACGCTCAGACCCTCCAAGATAATCCAACAATACCAGCCGAAAATAGGCGAACTAATCCCCGGTAAATAAAATAAGAGAATTAATCAGAAAGAGTATTTATGCATAGATACAGTGAAACTTATCACATTCTGTTGGAGTATTGTTGAATTTTGCACATTTTAGTTACATGAGAGCACAGATCAGGTTTTCTAGAATTGAAGGTAAAGACTTCAAAGTGGTATACCAGTTTTTGGTACAAACATAGCCTACACAATTTCATGCGAAGTGACTATATATGGTTACACAAGAAAATCAAAATTTACTTTTCTCTAATCTAAGGAGAAAAGTATACGACGGACTGGGGTAAGATGCCAGCTCTGTCTATCCTAACAGTGTGAACTTAGAAAAGTAAACCTATATGATACCAGAATTACGTATGCTTTTTCTGCAAATATTATAAATAGGACAATGAATGCAATTAGTGCCTGAACAATGGAGAATAATTCTCTAGTCAGCATGATTCCGCAACCAGAAATCAGCACAGCAAATGAGTTTGATAACCAGAAGTCTTGCATGAACTTTCTTATTACTGCTTTTCTTGTGATGTATGCACATAGTACTACAAAATTCTCCAATCCAAGGAATAACTCAAATACCTCCAAGTTTGACAACCACCGGCTGATAGTCAACATAAATTAAAGTCTTGTTGGCAAGCACAAATGCTATGTTGAAGCACTTGGTGACATTGTCCGGCCGTCAAACCTTCAGAAGCATAATTCAGGTTGGATTCAGTGGAAGAACTGGTACATGTTGTAGGAAGACATAGGCTAATAGAGCATGATTGAAGAACTGGTACATATTGTAGGAAGACATAGGCGCTGCTAATAGAGCATGGATTTTAATCCAAAAGAATAGTCCATGGCAAGCGCGCGCACTTGGTTATCCTCCTCGGACCACTCCATGGACACCTTCTCGTTGTCGCACCGCACGGCGACACGAACTATCTGGGCCACTTCTGCCTTCTCATATGCAAATATCACGACTTGTTTGAAATCAAGAGCATCCAAGAGAGTATTTAATTTCCGGTTCTTCTCCGTCTCGGTTAATTTTGCATAGCGCTGCAAAAAATAGTATAATTAATTACAAGCAGCAGAGAAAACTGACGAAATGAATGAACAACATACTACAACACTGAAGGGACAATATTCACGCCCTCATTGCCAACATAAATTTCCATTAGCTGCAGGGGAACAAATGATGATGAAAGAAATTAGCATTCGTGAAAATCTTCAGGTAATGGCACATAAACTCCTCGACTGACAGAATATGCAACCTCCACATGGAACTTATGTGTTGCATTTGCACATCGAAAAGGAGGAACAGAACCACCACCAGCGAGCTCCAATGAAGCAAAACCATAGGAACCTAATACGTGCAGCAAACTGGACAAGTCATCCCAGCTAGTTACTTCCAAACTGGTCCCAACCTGAATCAGAACGCAGCTACAGACCCATAACCAGAGGACTCCTTAATCCCCTCTGCAGTCTACTTGCTCTAACCAAGGTAGTAATTGGAAATAGAAGGAAAATATATATGACCAGAAAACTCTATACATGTAAGAGTACAGAGATCAAGTATAAACCAAGTAATAACTACAACATGAGAGAATCCCTGACACACACGTACAAGTTCACAACCTGATCATGAAGAGAGGTAGTATGTACCATCAGAACACATACAAAATAATGTCGGACTTCTATTTGGTATCATATAATAACAGTCATATATTCCAAATTACCACTAAGAAAGTAAGTAAAAGCCAACTAATCTGTTAGCACCCGTTTTTGGCAGATTGCCAGTTTCAGGTTCAAGGAAGATTTGGCGGCTTAAAGAAGGCAGCAAAGAAGGCTAAAATGGTGATCTGGGAAACTTTCCAGGAAAAGACGGCCGGAAGAAGGCCGCCAATAATCCGGAAACCGGAACAAGGCGGAAGCTGATTCGGGAGTGCAAAGTTGCCTGAAGACATAGCGAGCTAAGTCAAAGGAAAGCAATGAAGGTGGCTGAAAAGAAGCAACTTTGTCAAAACAAGGTGGCAAAGCCAACTTTGTCAAAACAAGGTGGCAAAAAGGAAGTCAACGTTGTCAAGACAAGGCGGCAGAAAAGAAGTCAACATTGTCAAGACAAGGCGGCATAAAGAAGCCAACTTTGTCAATACAAGCCGGCAAGTCAACTTTCCACCGATCAAGGCAGAAAAATAGAAGACAACTTTCAAGGTCAAGATCAAGGCGGAAAAAGAGAAGACAACTTTCCAAGATCAAGGCTGGAAAATGGGAGGCAACTTTCTAAAAGAAGCCGGACAGATGCTGAATTCGGGTCTAATACGAAGCCGATCAAGATATCTCGTCTCTAAGGAAGAAGGCAAGTTTGAAGCCAATACGGAAGGAAAAAGGCAACTTTCCAAGTAGCCAGCAAGTTGGAAGCCAACGGAAGGCAAAAGGCAACTTTCCAAGTAGCCAGCAAGTTTGAAGCCAACGTTGCCGGCCAAAAGTTGCCTATTTTAGAGATGGATTCGACTTAGACTATGATTTGTAAGCCTTGTAGAAGTCCATTACTTGTACGGGAAGTCCAGCCGCCTCATATATATGTGAGAGGTGACGGCCGATTGAAATTAAGCAAACAATCGACAACCTATCAATACAACCTACTTTTATCTCCTCAAACCCTTGTTCATGCTTCCGTTGTTCGGCGACTTCATCTAGATTTCGCCGGTATCGAAAACCGAGCTGAGCGGCCAAGTCCGGCTTAGTTCAGCCAATCGTCGCCGGCTTCCTCAGACGGGGCTTCCCGAGGGGCTGGGGCGTCTGGTCTAAAAAGCGCCTGCTTGCTGTCTTGCGTATCGCGCTGGAAGCAGGCCTCCCGCGGGGCGAGTTGCGGAGTATCTCCCCCGGCACCGCGGGTACACGAGGACGTGTTCGTGTGACGCGTTTCGAGCGCAACACACTTTTTGGCGACTCCGCTGGGGACGATTCGATCTGAAAATTGGACAGCAATGACCAATTCCAAGACCGACGCTGCCGGTATCAACACCGACAACATCATCAAGCCAACTCTCGAGAAGTTGTCGGAAGAACAACGCCAAGGTCTGGAGGCGTGGAAGAAGAAGAGAGATGAGGAGTTCGAGGCGCTGCGAGCCAAGCGGGATCAAGAAGATCAAGACCTGTACTTATCCAGCTTCAAGGTAGATCGGCAAGGTGTAATCTCGCCGATCAAGGAGCCGGAATTTGTACCGCTGGACATCAACATTGACAAACCCGCTGTAAGCAATAGCCTTTTTTCCTCTGAACAATAGCCGAAATTCAATTTCATGTTTCGCAAGGCACTGCCAATGTTTACGATCTTATGCTAGAACATGAAAAGGCTAAGAAAAACACGCCCATGATCAACCATCGGACAAACAGCCGATCGGTCAAAGCAGGGAAAACCAACTTGTGCCTACGCTGCCATGTCCAACTCCTATCCAGAGTATGCCTAATCCGGCAAGCCAGCCGGTCAACAAGGCGGATTTGGGTCATGAGTCAATGCCGAATCAAAATTCGGCTACTTGGGTGCAAGCTGGCCCTGCCGCCAATTCTTCTCTCGTGCCGGCTCAATCGGCCATTATGGACGATTCCTTAGCCGAATTCAGGAGAAGATTGGACCAGATAGCTTTTGACAAACTCGGGGTGATGCCAAAACATAGAACTTACACTAAGCCTTACCCCGATTATTTTGATCTGCAACCTTATCCACCTGGTTATAGAGTCCCTGAATTTGCCAAATTTAATGGGGTGGATAGTAAGTCAACATGGGAACATATTAGTCAATATTTGGCTCAATTAGGCGAAGCTAATCATGATCACATTAAAGTTCGCCTGTTCTCATTGTCTTTAACCGGCATTGCGTTTTCTTGGTTTTCGGCTTTAGCTCCTAATTCTATACATACATGGTTTCATTAGAGCAAAAGTTCCATGAACACTTCTTTGCCGGCGAAATAGAGCTAAAGTTGTCCCACCTTACATCGGTTAGGCAAAAGCAGGATGAATCGGTATCCGATTACGTCAAGAGATTTAGAAACACTAGAAACCGATGTTATAGTTGGTGATAACTGAAAGAGACATGGCTGACTTGGTTTTCAATGGTTAAGGTCCTACCTGAAAGAGAGGTTAGAAGGACATGAATTCTTGTCTGTTGGCCAAGTCCAGAGAGAGCTTGGCTCAAGAAGCCGGGTCAATGAGTCAAAAGACTCGCATCGGATGAGCAGGAGCCGGCTTAATATTGTTGACAACGATGCCGACTCCGGTGATGAAGCCGATGTTTATTCCGCTGAGTTTGTTTGGCCCAGCAAGGCCAAACCTTACATGTGTGATGATCTAAAGCCGATTCGTAAAATCGGGATGATGAAATAAATGCAGCTTTGACGTAGGCAAGTGTGATAGAATATTTGATGCCTTGTTGAAGGATAAAGTGATAAGGATCAATCATGTTATACCATCGCCTGATGAATTAAGGCGGCGGGCTTATTGCAAGTATCACAATTCTTTCTCTCATGCTACTAATGATTGCAATGTCTTTCGTAAACAGATCCAATCGGCCCTCAATGACGGACGATTGAGCTTTGCCGGCATGGCAATTGACACACAGCCGTTTCCAATAAACGCGCTAGACTTGGAGGGAAAGAAGTTCTTCTTCGGCCAGAGGCGCCGAAGCCGCTAATAAATCTAATGTTGTTGTTGGTGAACCCAGGAAAGTAGCCGCAGCAAGGCGGCAGGAAGACAAGTTACAGTGAGCCGGCAACCCGATGGAGGCGAAGTCATCAAGATTACCATCAACAACCCTGCACTCGGGGGGCAAGGACCACGTTCAGACAAGTTGCCGCCTAGATTTATCAAGCCCAAGAGCCCGAAGTTGGCAGATGGAAGACAAACCAGGTTGAATATAGACCAAGGAAGAAGCCAACTTTTGACATGCTGCTGAACAAGTACGTGCGCCAGGCCGGGTCAAGGTCGCGCCAGTGGCAGTATGGGAAACGACCAAGGTCACCATCCGCGGAGGAAAATAGCCGGCACCAGAGGCCGGCTGACGAGGTCAAACGCAGGGCAATCCGGCATCTGCAAAGCCGGCTTGTGTATCCCGGGACTCGTCATATTGGCGGATCAAGGCGCAAGGTGCTAAAAAGGCGGAGCCAGAAGGCGGATTAGTCTCAGACAACTTATTGGTTGTTGGAACTCATGTGCTAAAGTTGAAGGACCCGGTTACAGAGCCGGCAAACAGTGAGCCGATACTTGCTATCGCGCCAAAGCCAGCAACCAATGATCATGAAGCTAGCTCCAGTCAAGCCGCAGCTCAACCCCGGGATCCAAAATATACTCAGCCAAAGTGGTGCCCGCCAGGTATAACAAAACACAAAAGCGGAAACTGCAAAGGGCAAGGAACCGGGAGAAGGCAGAAGAAGGAGCTGAGCGATCTAGGGACGTCAAATTCAATGCTGAGCGACCAATGTTGCCGGCGCAAAGTGGATTCCTAGGCCAGTCCTTATGGCGGCTTCCGCACCAACTACCATGAGTCCTGCTGAAATAAAGAGCGGCAGCTACGCCGGCTATCACCTATTCTTCATGGGCTGACGAAGTCGAAGCAGCAGACTTGGCGATGGCAAGTTTGGCAAAGGAGCTGGCAATCAAGATCCGGCTACAGAGAAGCCGGCAAGTGAGACCTCGCAATGAAAATGGAGAAAAGCAGAAGAAGAACCAGCAATGTCAGAGTCGCAATGGATGAGTCAGGCAATTTGACAGATGAAGATCTGCTGATTATGAAGAATCGCCGGCTCGAACGGGCATGGATATCAACATGGTGTATACTTGCCGGCTGAGTTCCGTGCTGTGAAGAAGGCGAGGTTGCGCAAATCAACTTTGGACCCAAAAATGTTGTCTTCGAAAAACCTGACAAGCCGGTGAAACACCTCAAGCCTCTGTACGTCAGAGGACACATTGATGGCAAGCCGGTCACCAGGATGATGGTGGATGGCGGCGCTGTGGTAAACTTGATGCCATATTCTGTCTTCAAGAAGCTACAACTAGATGATGGCGACCTGATGAAGACGAACATGGTGTTAAATGGGTTCGAAGGAGGAGAAGGAGTAGAAGCCAAAGGAGTTATCAGCTTGGAGCTCACAGTGGAAGCAAGACTTTGGCTACCGCCTTCTTTGTTGCTGAGGTGCAGGGAAACTACAATGTGCTGCTGGGACGAGATTGGCTTCATGCCAACCAGTGTGTTCCGTCTACTATGCACCAGCAACTCGTACAATGGGTCGACGATGAAGTTGAAGTCATCCATGCTGACGAATCGGTGCATTGCGTTAGCCGAATCGATTGTTGACTGGCAACATTCTAATGTCACATGCCTTTCTGGGCGTGATCTATCCGGGTTCGACTTCCTGAGTGCTACCAGGGACGGATTCGTGCCAGTATCTCTAAAGCCGATTGGTGCAATCGGCTGCAGCTCAAGTAGATGGATCAAAACGACGAGTGGCTGCAGAAGCGTCTGGGCAAGTATCGGGCCGAAAGGAACGATATGTACGAAGCAATTGAAGAACCAGACGACATGGATAAGTTGGGACAAGGCTTTACATCGGCTGACTTGCTGGAAGAAGTTGACATTGGGGATGGCACTGTCCCTAGACCGACATTTGTAAAGCAAAAGTTGGCGGCCGATTATAAGTCTGAATTAATCGCGCTAGTCAAGAGTACGTGGATTGCTTTGCATGGGAATACCACGAGATGCCTGGGTTAAGCCGAGAGTTGGTCGAACATCGGTTGCCTATCAAAGCCGGCTTCAGACCATACAAGCAGCCGGCTCGCAAATTTAATCCACTGATCTATGATCGGATAAAGGCGGAAATTGGCCGGCTTTTGAAAGCCAACTTTATTCGGCCCTGTAAGTATGCCGAATGGTTATCCAACATTGTGCCGGTCGAAAAGAAAGGATCCGACAAGATCAGGGCGTGTATTGATTTCAGGGATTTGAATCGAGCCACGCCAAAGGATGAGTACCCTATGCCAATAGCCGACATGCTTATCAACGAAGCCTCAGGTCACAAAGTTATCAGCTTCTTGGATGGCAACGCAGGTTACAACCAAATATTTATGGCCGAAGAAGATTCGGCTAAGACGGCGTTTCGCTGCCCAGGCTTTGTTGGCTTGTTCGAATGGACCGTGATGACTTTTGGATTGAAGAATGCCGGAGCCACCTATCAAAGAGCGATGAACCTGATATTCCATGATCTTCTGGGAGTCGTACTGGAGGTATATATTGACGACGTGGTGGTTAAGTCGGACGGCGAGTCAAATCACTTGGCCGACTTGCGGCTGGCGTTTGAAAGAATGAGGAAGTACGGGCTCAAGATGAATCCTTTGAAGTGTGCCTTTGGCGTGTCGGCTGGGAGATTCCTTGGTTTCATCATACATGAACATGGCATAGAAGTTGATCCGGCAAAGATTGAAGCCATCCAGAAGATACAGGCGCCGGGTTGCAAAAATGACATGCAGAAGTTTCTGGGCAAGGTAAACTATTTGAGAAGATTCATTGCTAACTTGTCTGGAAAAGTTGATGCATTTACACAGATCCTTCGGCTCAAGAACGATGATGAATTCACCTGGGGGGCAAAGCAGCAAGAGGCGTTTGACAAGATAAAAACTTGCCTGTCTACTCCTCCAGTTCTCAGGAAGCCGGCTCATGGTCAACCTTTCCGGCTTTATATTGCTGCTGAGGACAAAGTGATCGGAGCTGCCTTAACTCAGGAAGCCGAAGGACAAGAGTACATCATCACATATCTGAGTAGACGTTTGCTGGATGCCGAGTCAAGGTACAGCTTTGTAGAAAGGTTGTGTTTGTCTCTTTACTTTGCCTGCACCAAATTGCGCCATTATCTGCTGTCCAGTGAATGCAAAGTCTTTGGTCAGACCGATGTTCTCAAACACATGATACAAAGGCCGATTCTCAGTGGACGAATCGGCAAGTGGGCGTACGGGTTGATTGAATATGATTTGGCTTATGAACCACTAAAATCTATGAAAGGCCAAATTGTAGCTGACTTTATTGTTGAACATCGGATTGACCTGGAGCAAGAAGCCGGCTTAAATATTGTGTCGGCTGTACCGTGGAAGCTTTATTTTGACGGCTCAGTCTGCAGCAGCGGACAAGGAGTTGGCATTGTGTACATTTCACCACACGGTACTGTTTTCGAAGCCTCTTGTCGTCTTGACTATTTATGTACTAACAATGAAGCCGAATACGAAGCACTTTTATTCGGGCTAGAAATCTTAGTTGACGCAGGGGTAACTCATGTCGAGGCATATGGAGATTCGTTGCTTATTGTCCAGCAAGTGGCCAAGATTTGTCAGTGCAACAGCGGATCCCTCAACATGTACCTTGACAGATGCCTGGATATGATTTCAACGTTGGATTATTTCCACATATCTCATGTTCCTAGGCAAGACAATTGGCTTGCCAATGAGTTGGCACAACAAGCATCCGGCTATCACGTCAGTCGTGGAATGTTCTTCATCAGGGAACAGCCGACAATTAATGTTGCCAACTTTAAGGAAGCCAAACAAAAAGCCGGCTTGTTAGAGCCGGCTACAGAAGAGCCAAATGTTGCCAACTTCGAGGAAGCCAGTCAGGAAGCCGGCTTGTTGGAGCCGGCTAAGGAGAAAGCCAAACAGGAAACCGGCTTATTGGAGCCGGCTAAGGAGGAGTCAAATGACAACTTGGCGGACGACTGGAGACAACCTTATATTGACTATTTACAAGATCCAAGTCAAAAAACAGACAGAGCAGTTCGGCGCCTAGCTCTCAAGTATACATTGGTGGACGCCGCCTTATATCGCCGAACTGCCGATGGTCTTCTTCTAAAGTGCTTGAATGAAGACGAAGCTAGAGTTGCCATGGGAGAGGTACATGATGGTTTATGTGGAACACATCAGTCGGCCCACAAGATGAAGTGGATGCTCAGGCGAGCAGGTTTTTATTGGCCGACAATGATCAATGACTGCTTCAGATACTACAAGGGATGCGAAGCCTGCCAGAAGTTTGGAGATATTCAGTTGGTGCCAGCCTCACCTCTTAATCCAATTATAAAACCGTGGCCTTTCCGGGGTTGGGCGCTTGACTTTGTCGGCATGATCCATCCGCCTTCATCCAAGGGGCATCGGTTCGTATTGGTGGCTACTGATTATTTCACCAAGTGGTCTGAAGCAGTACCTCTCAGAAACATGACCCACAAGGAGGTGATCCAGTTTATTACAGAACATATCATCCATCGATTCGGCATTCCGCAGACTCTTACCACAGATCAAGGTACTTCCTTCATGGCTAAGGAGGTGAAGCAATTTGCCGAATCACTTGGAATCAAGATGCTCAGTTCATCTCCCTACTATGCACAAGCCAATGGACAAGCCGAGTCAAGCAATAAAATCTTGATCAAGCTGATCAAGAAGAAGGTACAAGACCATCCAAGGAGGTGGCACGAAGTACTGTCCGAAGCATTGTGGGCTCACAGAATCTCAAGGCATGGAGCAACAAAGGTAACTCCTTTTGCGTTGGTATATGGGCAAGAAGCCGTTTTGCCGGTAGAAGTGAATCTGGCTGCCTTGAGGTTTGCTAAGCAAGATGACTTGTCGGCTGAAGACTACTGCAGCTTGATGATGGACAATGTTGATGAAATAGCCGACAAGCGTGTTATTACCTTGAGAGAAATCGAGAAGGAAAAGTTGCGGGTGGCAAAAACTTACAATAAGAAGGTCCGGCTGAAAGACTTTCAAATTGGCGACTTGGTCTGGAAAGTTATATTGCCAGTTGGCTCCAGAAGCCGAAAATTTGGCAAATGGTCCCCAAACTGGGAAGGGCCGCTGCGAGTCGCGAGAATAGTACCCGGCAACTCTTATTTGGTGGAAACATTGGAAGGCAGCATGTTGCCTCGAGCTATCAATGGGAAATACTTGAAGAAATTCCACCCGAGCGTGTGGCAAACTGCATGAGTTGCACGTATGGCCGATATACATATATCGCCCTTAGCATATGGCCGATGAGCTTAAGCATCGCCCTTAGACAAAAACTTCTACATTGAATATTTTCTAGTACGCAGGCTCTACTAGAAAACAGGGGGGCATATGTTAGCACCCGTTTTTGGCAGATTGCCAGTTTCAGGTTCAAGGAAGATTTGGCGGCTTAAAGAAGGCAGCAAAGAAGGCTAAAATGGTGATCTGGGAAACTTTCCAGGAAAAGACGGCCGGAAGAAGGCCGCCAATAATCCGGAAACCGGAACAAGGCGGAAGCTAGATTCGGGAGTGCAAAGTTGCCTGAAGACATAGCGAGCTAAGTCAAAGGAAAGCAATGAAGGTGGCTGAAAAGAAGGCAACTTTGTCAAAACAAGGTGGCAAAGCCAACTTTGTCAAAACAAGGTGGCAAAAAGGAAGTCAACGTTGTCAAGACAAGGCGGCAGAAAAGAGGTCAACATTGTCAAGACAAGGCGGCATAAAAGAAGCCAACTTTGTCAATACAAGCCGGCAAGTCAACTTTCCACCGATCAAGGCAGAAAAATAGAAGACAACTTTCAAGGTCAAGATCAAGGCGGAAAAAGAGAAGACAACTTTCCAAGATCAAGGCTAGAAAATGGAAGGCAACTTTCTAAAAGAAGCCGGACAGATGCTGAAGTTCGGGTCCAATACGAAAGCCGATCAAGATATCACATCTCTAAGGAAGAAGGCAAGTTTGAAGCCAATATGGAAGACAAAAGGCAACTTTCCAAAGTAGCCGGCAAGTTTGAAGCCAACGCGGAAGGACAAAAGGCAACTTTCCAAAAGTAGCTAGCAAGTTTGAAGCCAACGTTGCCGGCCAAGAAGTTGCCTATTTTAGAGATGGATTCGACTTAGACTATGATTTGTAAGCCTTGTAGAAGTCCAATACTTGTACGGGAAGTCCAGCCGCCTCATATATATGTGAGAGGTGACGGCCGATTGAAATTAAGCAAACAAAGCAAACAATCGACAACCTATCAATACAACCTACTTTTATCTCCTCAAACCCTTGTTCATGCTTCCGTTGTTCGGCGACTTCATCTAGATTTTGCCGGGTATCGAAAACCGAGCCTTGGAGCGTGATACGTCTCCAACGTATCCATAATTTCTGTTGTTCCATGCTTATATTATACCATTTGCTACATGTTTTATATACACTTCATATCACTTTTATGCATTTTCTGGGACTAACCTATTAACAAGATGCCACAGTGCCAGTTCCCTGTTTTCTGCTGTTTTTGGTTTCAGAAAGTTACTTCTGGAAATATTCTCGGAATTGCACGAAACAAAAGGCCAGTCCCTATTTTTCCAGCACGTACACGGAGTCCGAAGGAGAGACGAAGGAGAGCCACGAGGTGGCCAAACCACCAGGTGGCGCGGCAGTGGGCCCAGCCGCGCCACCTGGTGGTTTGGGCCCCTCGGGGGTCCGCCGACATCGCCCCTTCGCCTATTTATTCCCCGAGACGCGAAAACCCTAAAACACCGAGCCTTTCATCCAGAACATATTCGCTGCCGCCGCCGTCGTCAACCCTAACTCGGGGGGTTCTGAAGCTCTTCCCGGCACCCTGCCGGAGAGGGGAATCATCACCGGAGGGCTCTACATCGCCATGCCCGCCTCCGGAGTGATGCGTGAGTAGTTCATCCTTGGACTATGGGTCCATAGCAGTAGCTAGATGGTTGTCTTCTCCACTTGTGCCATCATGTTTAGATCTTGTGAGCTGCCTATCATGATCAAGATCATCTTATTGTAATGCTACATGTTGTGTTTGCTGGGATCTGACTTATATTGATACCTATGTGGAGCTGAATATTATATTATCATGTCTATGTCATTTGTGATCTTGCATGCTCTCCGTTACTTGTTGAAGCCTTGGCCAAGTGAATACTTGTAACTCCAAGAGGGGGTATTTATGCATGATAGTTGGGTTCAACCTCTATTTAACCTGGGATAGTGACAGCAAGTTCTAAGGTTGTAGATGTGTTGTTGCCACTAGGGGTAAAACAGCAATGCTTTATTCAAGGATGAATGTATTGTTTACATTACGCACATTACTTAATGCAATTGTCTGTTGCTTGCAACTTAATACTGGAAGGGGTACGGATGTTAACCGGAAAGTGGACTATTTAGGCATAGATGCATGCTGGATAGCGGTCTATGTACTTTGTCGTAATGCCCAAATGAATCTCATAGTAGACACCACAGCTCACACATGCATGTTATATGCACTTATCAATTGTCAATTGCCCAGCTGTAATTTGTTTACCCAGCATGTTAGTTATCTTATTGGAGAGACACCACTAGTGAACTGTGGACCCCGGTCCATTCTTTTACATCTGAAATACAATCTACTGCAATCATTGTTCTCTACTGTTTTATGCAAACAAACATCATTTTCCATTCGATACGTTTAACCCTTTGTTTTCAGCAAGCCGGTGAGATTGACAACCTCACTGTTAAGTTGGGGCAAAGTAATTTGATTGTGTTGTGCAGGTTCCACGTTGGCACCGGAATCCCTGGTGTTGCGCCGCACTACACTCCTTCACCAACACCTTCGAAGCAAACCTCGTTTTCCTACTGGTTCGATTAAACCTTGGTTTCATACTGAGGGAAAACTTACTGCTGCACTCATCATACCTTCCTCTTGGGGTTCCCAACTGACGTGTGACGTACAAGCATTGTTTCTGGCACTATTGCCGGGGAGATATTCCCTCGTCAACTTAGAGCCACCAACACGTTTTCTGGCGCCGTTGCCGGGGAAAACCGAATTGCTTCTGCAAGGGGAGTCTCTCACACCCAATCTCTTTACTTTGTTATTTGTCTTGCTTAGTTTATTTTTATTTAGTCTTGTTTGCTCTCTTTATCAAAAACACAAAAAAATTAGTTACTTGTTTAATTCGGTTTGATTTTGTTTTTCAAAATGAATGCTCCTGAAGTTGAAGTTCGTTCTTTTAGGCAACTAGGAGGTGAAAATTTGAAAGATGCTTGGTATAGAATTAGTGATGCTCATCATAGATGTACTAAGAAACACTCTACCACTATCCTCCTTAGGAACTTTTATGTTGGTATCTCTAGTTGGTATAGGTATGTTCTAGACACTCTTACAGGTGGAAATTTCTTGGGTACTCCTGCTTTAGAAGCCTGTAATATTATTGAAAGTTTGGTAGGAACACCACCCACTAAAGATATTAAAATTGAGATCACCTTGGAGGATGTTATAAATAAGTTAGACTCTATGGAGAATTTTTTTCCAAATTTTCTTGATTGTATTGGTAAGACTAATGAATCAATAGCCACCATCAATGAAAGAATCACTGTTCTTGAGGATAATAATATCCATGACACCCAAAATCATAGAATTGATGAGTTAGAGGAAGCTATTGAAACCTTAAGTTCAACCTTTACTTCTCTTAAGTCTAAAAAGGAGAAAGTTTATGTGGGTAGAGAGCAAAAGTTTATGTATGTTCCTAAAGTGCCAAAACCAAAGACTCATTATGAGCTTAAAATTGATAAAACTTTTAGTACGGTTAAAGGTAATGAAACACCTCCAGGAACATCTAAGATACCCATTGTTACAAGCTGTGTGTTGGAAGAAGCTTTTGATGATTTGAATGATTTGCCACTTGACAACACTTGATTTTCACTTTCTGCGCCTAGCTGAAAGGCGTTAAAGAAAAGCGCTTATGGGAGACAACCCATCGTTTTTATTTGCTGTTATTTTTGTTTTCTTTGAGTCAAGGAGTTTTGTTACTTCTGTAGCAACTCCTTTGTATCTTTATTTTATCGCAATGTTGTGCCAAGTAAAGTTCTATATTGAAAGTTGATGCAAGATTTGGATTTCTGCGCAGTGACAGATTTTTAGCTGTCACGGATTTGAGCTTATCTCCCTGTAGAAAATTCAAAAAATTCTGAGAAAAATCACGCATATTCCTGAGATATGTACGCAACTTTCATTATTTTAGGCCAGATCCATCTGAGCAACTTAAGTGCCTCGAAAAAATTCGTCATTCCAGACTGTTCTGTTTTTGACAGATTCTGCCTTTTGTTTTGCATTCGCTCTTTTACTGTGTTTGTGTGGATTTCTTTGCTCCACAAAGCATTGGTGGCTGTAGCTAATGTCCAGAAGCTTTGGGATTGATTGTATCATTACAGAATATGAGAATTTTTGATTATGCACTAACCCTCTAATGAGAACTGTCTTGAGTTTGGTGTGAAGGAAGTTTTCAAGGATCAAGCGAGAAGGGTGATATTATGTGATCAAGAAGAGTGAAAAGCCTAAGCTTGGGGATGCCCCCGTGGTTCATCCCAACCATATTCAGAGAGACTCAAGCGTCTAAGCTTGGGGATGCCCAAGGCATCCCCTTCTTCATCAACAAACTTATCAGGTCATCTCTAGTGAAACTATATTTTAATTCTTTCACATCTTATGCGCTTTACTTGGAGCGTCTGTGTGTTTTTATTTTTGTTTTTGTTTGAATAAATTCGGATCCTAGCAATCCTTGTGTGGGAGAGAGACACGCTCCGCTTTTTCATGTGAATACTCATGTTCTTCACTTATATTTGTTGAGTATTCTTAACTAGCTACTGCAGTGCTTTTAGCTCCTGTTTTTCATGCATCTCTTCGAGCTGTTAGCACTTGTTTATAAATACTCTCTTGCTGCATTATATTATCATTTGGAGAGTTTATGTTTAAATAAATTGATTGGTGTTTGTTTGGAAGAAAGAAAATGCTACATGTAGTAGTTGGTATTGGAAAAGACATATGCATTCTTGTAGATCATTGTCTTGTTTCGATTTGATGCTTTGCAATTGTTTTGAGCTCTCAAGTAGATCATGTTTAAGCTCTTGCATCATGTAGTTAAAGCCTAGTAGTGGAGAACTACCGTAGAGCTTGTTGAGACTTGGGATGCATATTTGTTCTCTCTAAGGTCTAGATATTTTCTGGTAAAATGTTTGAGCAACAAGGAAGACAGTGTAGAGTCTTATAATACTTGCAATATGTTTTTATGTGATTCTTGCTGTACCGGTTTATACTTGTGTTTGCTTCAAACAACCTTGCTAGCCTAAACTCTGTACTGAGAGGGAATGCTTCTCGTGCATCCAAAACTTGAGCCAAAACCCATGCCATTTGTGTCCACCATACCTACCTACTATGTGGTATTTCCTGCCATTCCAAGTAAATATTTCATGTGCTACCTTTAAACTATTCAAAACTTTATTACTCCTTATTTGTGTCAATGTTTTATAGCTCATGAGGAAGTATGTGGTGTTTTATCTTTCAATCTTGTCATTTACTTCTGACAGACTTTCACCTGGACTAGTGGCATATACATCCGCTTATCCAATAATTTGCAAAAAGAGCTGGCAACGGGGTGCCCAGCCCCAATTAATTACAACTTTCATTAATAATTCTCTTCACATGTTTTGCCCTGATTTATCAGTAAGCAACTTAATTTTGCAAATAGACACTCCTCCATGGTATGTGAATGTTGGAAGGCACCCGAGGATTCGGTTAGCCATGGCTTGTGTAAGCAAAAGGTTGGGAGGAGTGTCATCTATAAAGAAACTAAAATACATGTGTAAACAAAAGAGAAGAGGGATGATCTACCTTGCTGGTAGAGATAACGTCCTTCATGGGAGCCGCTCTTGAAAGTCTGGTTGACAAGGGGGTTAGAGTGCCCACTACCATTCGTTGACAACAACAAACACCTCTCAAATACTTATTTTGTGCTCTCTATATGCTTTCGAAAACTTAAAAAGCTCTAGCACATGATTTAATCCCTGCTTCCCTCTGCGAAGGGCCTATCTTTTACTTTATGTTGAGTCAGTTTACCTACTCCTTTCTATCTTAGAAGCAAACACTTGTGTCAACTTTGTGTGCATTGATTCTTACATTTACTTATTGCACTTGTTATATTGCTTTATGTTGACAACTATCCATGAGATATACATGTTACAAGTTGAAAGCAATGCTGAAACTTAATCATCCTTTGTGTTGCTTCAATGCCTTTTACTTTGAATCTATTGCTTTATGAGTTACCTCTTATGCAAAACTTTTTGATGCTTGTCTTGAAAGTACTATTCATGAAAAGTTTTTGCTTATATGATTCATTGTTTACTCTTTATCTATTTGTTAGCAAACTATAGATCATTGCTTTGAGTCACTTCATTCATGACATGAGCCTTGCAATATATTGATCAAGATTGTGTGAAAGCATGTCTCCTCAGAAATTATTTGTTGTTATCGTTTTACCTACTCGAGGACGAGTAGAACTAAGCTTGGGGATGCTTGATACGTCTCCAACGTATCCATAATTTCTGCTGTTCCATGCTTATATTATACCATTTGCTACATGTTTTATATACACTTCATCACTTTTATGCATTTTCTGGGACTAACCTATTAACAAGATGCCACAGTGCCAGTTCCCTGTTTTCTGCTGTTTTTGGTTTCAGAAAGTTACTTCTGGAAATATTCTCGGAATTGCACGAAACAAAAGGCCAGTCCCTATTTTTCCAGCACGTACACGGAGTCCGAAGGAGAGACGAAGAGAGCCACGAGGTGGCCAAACCACCAGGCGGCGCGGCAGTGGGCCCAGCCGCGCCCCTGTGGTTTGGGCCCCTCGGGGGTCCGCCGACATCGCCCCTTCGCCTATTTATTCCCCGAGACGCGAAAACCCTAAAACACCGAGCCTTTCATCCAGAACATATTCGCTGCCGCCGCCGTCGTCAACCCTAACTCGGGGGGTTCTGAAGCTCTTCCCGGCACCCTGCCGGAGAGGGGAATCATCACCGGAGGGCTCTACATCGCCATGCCCGCCTCCGGAGTGATGCGTGAGTAGTTCATCCTTGGACTATGGGTCCATAGCAGTAGCTAGATGGTTGTCTTCTCCACTTGTGCCATCATGTTTAGATCTTGTGAGCTGCCTATCATGATCAAGATCATCTTATTGTAATGCTACATGTTGTGTTTGCTGGGATCTGACTTATATTGATACCTATGTGGAGCTGAATATTATATTATCATGTCTATGTCATTTGTGATCTTGCATGCTCTCCGTTACTTGTTGAAGCCTTGGCCAAGTGAATACTTGTAACTCCAAGAGGGGGTATTTATGCATGATAGTTGGGTTCAACCTCTATTTAACCTGGGATAGTGACAGCAAGTTCTAAGGTTGTAGATGTGTTGTTGCCACTAGGGGTAAAACAGCAATGCTTTATTCAAGGATGAATGTATTGTTTACATTACGCACATTACTTAATGCAATTGTCTGTTGCTTGCAACTTAATACTGGAAGGGGTACGGATGTTAACCGGAAAGTGGACTATTTAGGCATAGATGCATGCTGGATAGCGGTCTATGTACTTTGTCGTAATGCCCAAATGAATCTCATAGTAGACACCACAGCTCACACATGCATGTTATATGCACTTATCAATTGTCAATTGCCCAGCTGTAATTTGTTTACCCAGCATGTTAGTTATCTTATTGGAGAGACACCACTAGTGAACTGTGGACCCCGGTCCATTCTTTTACATCTGAAATACAATCTACTGCAATCATTGTTCTCTACTGTTTTATGCAAACAAACATCATTTCCATTCGATACGTTTAACCCTTTGTTTTCAGCAAGCCGGTGAGATTGACAACCTCACTGTTAAGTTGGGGCAAAGTAATTTGATTGTGTTGTGCAGGTTCCACGTTGGCACCGGAATCCCTGGTGTTGCGCCGCACTACACTCCTTCACCAACACCTTCGAAGCAAACCTCGTTTTCCTACTGGTCGATTAAACCTTGGTTTCATACTGAGGGAAAACTTACTGCTGCACTCATCATACCTTCCTCTTGGGGTTCCCAACTGACGTGTGACGTACAAGCATTGTTTCTGGCACTATTGCCGGGGAGTTATTCCCTCGTCAACTTAGAGCCACCAGAGCGGCCAAGTCCGGCCAGGTTCAACCAATCGTCGTCGGCTTCCTCAGACGGGGCTTCCCGAGGGGCTGGGGCGTCTGGTCTAAAAAGCGCCTGCTTGCTGTCTTGCGTATCGCGCTGGAAGCAGGCCTCCCGCGGGCGAGTTGCGGAGTATCTCCCCCGGCACCGCGGGTACACGAGGACGTGTCGTGTGACGCGTTTCTAACGCAACACAATCATTAGAAGTGCATCTTTTGTCATATAAAACTGAATCATAACTAAACCTCTATTTCTTACTGAACCATGCATCGCAGTAACATATAATACAGACAACTGAATCACAACAGAACCATCAAGGCATCAACCCATTTTTGGCTATTGGGATGGAAGCAATCGTATCAGTCTCAACCATCAACTGTAATCATAGACTGAACTTAACTCTGCTCATAGACTGAATTTACCATTAATCACACTCAGGAGGAATCAGAAGTAGTATCCCTGCCGCAACATGTCACCTAACGATGCATCCGGGGAAAATCTTCCTAGGGGAAGCAAAAGAACAACAATAATGAGAATCCAAATTATAGCCATGAGAAAGAACATAATGGATCACTGGAGGAGTACCAGAAGTGAACCTTGCATCAAACAAATCATATGCATCTAATAAGGCTTCCCATCAAATCATATGCAGTACTGTATAGATGGACGTCGGGCTTCACCACGCGTGGCAGCGTGATGATGAGCATGACAAGCCCTTTGAAGCCCGAGCCTTGATACGTCTCCAACGTATCCATAATTTCTGTTGTTCCATGCTTATATTATACCATTTGCTACATGTTTTATATACACTTCATATCACTTTTATGCATTTTCTGGGACTAACCTATTAACAAGATGCCATAGTGCCAGTTCCCTGTTTTCTGCTGTTTTTGGTTTCAGAAAGTTATTTCTGGAAATATTCTCGGAATTGCACGAAACAAAAGGCCAAGTCCCTATTTTTCCAACACGAACACGGAGTCCGAAGGAGAGACGAAGACTCGCCACGAGGTGGCCAAACCACCTGGCGGCGCGGCCCCACCTTCTGTCGCGCCAGCCTGTGGTTTGGGCCCCTCGGGGGTCCGCCGACATCGCCCCTTCGCCTATTTATTCCCCGAGACGTGAAAACCCTAAAACACCGAGCCTTTCATCCAGAACAAATTCGCTGCCGCCGCCGTCGTCAACCCTAACTCGGGGGTTCTGAAGCTCTTCCCGGCACCCTGCCAGAGAGGGGAATCATCACCGGAGGGCTCTACATCGCCATGCCCGCCTCCGAGTGATGCGTGAGTAGTTCATCCTTGGACTATGGGTCCATAGCAGTAGCTAGATGGTTGTCTTCTCCACTTGTGCCATCATGTTTAGATCTTGTGAGCTGCCTATCATGATCAAGATCATCTTATTGTAATGCTACATGTTGTGTTTGCTGGGATCCGACTTATATTGATACCTATGTGGAGCTGAATATTATATTATCATGTCTATGTCATTTGTGATCTTGCATGCTCTCCGTTACTTGTTGAAGCCTTGGCCAAGTGAATACTTGTGACTCCAAGAGGGGTATTTATGCATGATAGTTGGGTTCAACCTCTATTTAACCTGGGATAGTGACAGCAAGTTCTAAGGTTGTAGATGTGTTGTTGCCACTAGGGGTAAAACATCAATGCTTTATTCAAGGATGAATGTATTGTTTACATTACGCACATTACTTAATGCAATTGTCTGTTGCTTGCAACTTAATACTGGAAGGGTACGGATGTTAACCGGAAGGTGGACTATTTAGGCATAGATGCATGCTGGATAGCGGTCTATGTACTTTGTCGTAATGCCCAAATGAATCTCATAGTAGACACCACAACTCACACATGCATGTTATATGCACTTATCAATTGTCAATTGCCCAGCTGTAATTTGTTTACCCAGCATGTTAGTTATCTTATTGGAGAGACACCACTAGTGAACTGTGGACCCCGGTCCATTCTTTTACATCTGAAATACAATCTACTGCAATCATTGTTCTCTACTGTTTTATGCAAACAAACATCATTTTCCATACGATACGTTTAAACCCTTTGTTTTCAGCAAGCCGGTGAGATTGACAACCTCACTGTTAAGTTGGGGGCAAAGTAATTTGATTGTGTTGTGCAGGTTCCACGTTGGCACCGGAATCCCTGGTGTTGCGCCGCACTACACTCCTTCACCAACACCTTCGAAGCACCTCGTTTTCCTACTGGTTCGATAAACCTTGGTTTCATACTGAGGGAAAACTTGCTGCTGCACTCATCATACCTTCCTCTTGGGGTTCCCAACTGACGTGTGACGTTACAAGCATTGTTTCTGGCACTGTTGCCGTGGAGATATTCCCTCGTCAACTTAGCGCTAGCAAGCCTCGAGGAAGACTGAGAGGCGGCTACGTACTCCGTGAGGGCGGCAAGAGTTGGAGGAGCGATTGCACCGGGGAAGGGTAGGATTGTGAGGGCGGCAATGGGGATGCGCAGGCGTCGGAGTCCTCATTGGAGATAGAGGCAGCTAGGTTAGCCACGCACGCGGCGGAATAGCGACGCGGCCGTACTGGGCAGCGACGTTGCCGAGAGAGGGAGGATATGGGGAGTATGCTACGCCGGCAGCGCCGTGGCGGCGCCAATCGGTCGTGGAGGTGGCCGGTACTGGGCGGCGGCGATGGAGAGACAGAGGAGACGGGCAGGGAGAGAGGCGAGCGAGGAGTTGTGGAGGACGAAAAAAACCGACGTAGTGGATCGGTGGCAGACTTAGGAACCAAATTCTTCTTTTAGATAGGAGATTCCCATCAAATCATATGCAGTACTGTACAGATGGACGTCGGCTTCACCACGCGTGGCAGCGTGATGATGAGCATGACAAGCCCTTTGAAGCCCGAGCCTCGAGGAAGACTGAGAGGCGGCTACGTACTCCGTTTTCCCTCGTCAACTTAGCGCTAGCAACACGTTTTCTGGCGCCGTTGCCGGGGAAAACCGAATTGCTTCTGCAAGGGGAGTCTCTCACACCCATCTCTTTACTTTGTTATTTGTCTTGCTTAGTTTATTTTTATTTAGTCTGTTTGCTCTCTTTATCAAAAACACAAAAAAATTAGTTACTTGTTTAATTCGGTTTGATTTTGTTTTTCAAAATGAGTACTCCTGAGAACACTAAGTTGTGTGACTTCACTAGCACAAACAACAATGATTTCATATGCACTCCTATTTCCACCTGCTTCTACAGCAGAATTTTATGAAATTAAACCTGCTCTATTAAATCTTGTTATGAAAGAGCAATTTTCTGGTGTTAGTACTGATGATGCTGCTGCCCATCTTAATAACTTTGTTGAACTTTGTGAAATGCAAAAGTATAAGGATATGGATGGGGATATTATAAAACTGAAACTTTTTCCTTTCTCCTTGAGAGGAAGAGCTAAAGAATGGTTGCTTTCTTTGCCTAGAAATAGTATTGATTCTTGGACAAAATGCAAAGATGCTTTCATAGGGAAATATTATCCTCCTGCTAAGATTATATCCTTGAGAAGTAGCATTATGAATTTTAAACAACTTGATAATGAACATGTTGCTCAAGCTTGGGAAAGAATGAAATCTTTGGTGAAGAATTGTCCCACTCATGGACTGACTACTTGGATGATCATCCAAACCTTTTATGCAGGATTAAATTTTTCCTCAAGGAACTTATTGGATTCAGCCTCTGGAGGAACCTTTATGTCCATCACTTTAGGTGCAGCAACAAAGCTACTTGATGATATGATGATCAACTATTCCGAATGGCACACCGAAAGAGCTCCTCAAGGTAAGAAGGTAAATTCTGTTGAAGAAACCTCCTCTTTGAGTGATAAGATTGATGCTATTATGTCTATGCTTGTGAATGGTAGATCTCATGTTGATCCTAATAATGTTCCTTTAGCTTCATTGGTTGCTCAAGAAGAGCATGTTGATGTAAACTTCATTAAAAACAACAACTTCAACAACAATGCTTATAGGAATAATTTTGGTAGCAACAACTCTAGGCCTTTTCCTTCAAGTGGTAATGGTTATTTTAATGCTAGATCTTTTATGCCTAGTGAGGAAAGGATGATAGAAATTGAGAGATCAACTAAAAGCTTTATGCAATCACAATTTGAGCAAAATCAATTGTTTACAAAAGCTATGAATGAACAAACTGCCATGTTGAAGAATATAGGACAGCAACTCGAAAATATAAATAGTGAGATTTCAGGTTTGCAAACTAAGATTTCCATTGCTGAAAACCGTATTTCATCTATGTCTGAAGCTCAGTCCTCTTTGATTAATAACATGGCAGCGAAACCTGAAGGTCTTGATGAGTCATTTGCTACAGCAAATGCCATCCAAGTTCGAATTGATAATAATATTAGGATGTTGGCTGAATTGCATGCTAGGTGGGAAAAAGAGGAAGAACTTGAAAAAGAGAATAGTATAGTTAGAGTTTGTACTATCACCACCACTAGTAATGCTAATGTTTACATGCTAGTAAGCCTCCTACTATTGATGGTAATGTTATTGGTGTTGGTAATGTCTCTACTACTTCTGCAAAGCGTTTGAAATTGCCTAAAACTGCTGAAACTTTTTCTGATAAAAGTGCTGAAATTTTTCAAACTATTGGAGACAATGGTTCCACCACCATTGACAATAATGATTTTGATTTTGATGATTGTAACATCTCTGAAGTTATTATGTTCTTGCAAAAATTAGCTAGAAGTCCCAATGCTAGCACTATTAATTTGGCTTTTACAAAGCATATTACAAATGCTCTTTTGCAAGCTAGGGAGGAGAAGTTGAAACTTAAAGCTTCTATTCCTAGGAAATTAGAAGATGGTTGGGAACCCATCATTAAGGTAAAGGTGAATGATTTTGATTGCAATGCCTTGTGTGATCTTGGTGCAAGTATTTCGGTTTTGCCCAAGAAGCTTTATGATATTCTTGATTTGCCACCTTTGGAACATTGTTATTTGGATGTTTTTCTCGCTGATAATGCTATGAAGAAACCTTTGGGGCGAGTTAATGATGTTTTTATTACAGTAAACAATAACCTTGTCCCTGTTGATTTTATTGTTATGGATATTGAATGCAATGCATCTTGTCCTATTGTTTTGGGAAGACCTTTTCTTCGAACTGTTGGTGCCATCATTGATATGAAAGAAGGTAATATAAGGTACCAATTTCCTCTCAAGAAAGGTATGGAACACTTCCCTAGGAAGAGAATGAAGTTACCTTTTGACTCTATTGTTAGAGCAAGTTATGATGTTGATGCTTCTTCTCTTGATAACACTTGATTTTCACTTTCTGCGCCTAGCTGAAAGGCGTTAAAGAAAAGCGCTTATGGGAGACAACCCATCGTTTTTATTTGCTGTTATTTTTGTTTTCTTTGAGTCAAGGAGTTTTGTTACTTCTGTAGCAACTCCTTTGTATCTTTATTTTATCGCAATGTTGTGCCAAGTAAAGTTCTATATTGAAAGTTGATGCAAGATTTGGATTTCTGCGCAGTGACAGATTTTTAGCTGTCACGGATTTGAGCTTATCTCCCTGTAGAAAATTCAAAAAATTCTGAAAAAATCACGCATATTCCTGAGATATGTACGCAACTTTCATTATTTTAGGCCAGATCCATCTGAGCAACTTAAGTGCCTCGAAAAAATTCGTCATTCCAGACTGTTCTGTTTTTGACAGATTCTGCCTTTTGTTTTGCATTCGCTCTTTTACTGTGTTTGTGTGGATTTCTTTGCTCCACAAAGCATTGGTGGCTGTAGCTAATGTCCAGAAGCTTTGGGATTGATTGTATCATTACAGAATATGAGAATTTTTGATTATGCACTAACCCTCTAATGAGAACTGTCTTGAGTTTGGTGTGAAGGAAGTTTTCAAGGATCAAGCGAGAAGGGTGATATTATGTGATCAAGAAGAGTGAAAAGCCTAAGCTTGGGGATGCCCCCGTGGTTCATCCCAACCATATTCAGAGAGACTCAAGCGTCTAAGCTTGGGGATGCCCAAGGCATCCCCTTCTTCATCAACAAACTTATCAGGTCATCTCTAGTGAAACTATATTTTAATTCTTTCACATCTTATGCGCTTTACTTGGAGCGTCTGTGTGTTTTTATTTTTGTTTTTGTTTGAATAAATTCGGATCCTAGCAATCCTTGTGTGGGAGAGAGACACGCTCCGCTTTTTCATGTGAATACTCATGTTCTTCACTTATATTTGTTGAGTATTCTTAACTAGCTACTGCAGTGCTTTTAGCTCCTGTTTTTCATGCATCTCTTCGAGCTGTTAGCACTTGTTTATAAATACTCTCTTGCTGCATTATATTATCATTTGGAGAGTTTATGTTTAAATAAATTGATTGGTGTTTGTTTGGAAGAAAGAAAATGCTACATGTAGTAGTTGGTATTGGAAAAGACATATGCATTCTTGTAGATCATTGTCTTGTTTCGATTTGATGCTTTGCAATTGTTTTGAGCTCTCAAGTAGATCATGTTTAAGCTCTTGCATCATGTAGTTAAAGCCTAGTAGTGGAGAACTACCGTAGAGCTTGTTGAGACTTGGGATGCATATTTGTTCTCTCTAAGGTCTAGATATTTTCTGGTAAAATGTTTGAGCAACAAGGAAGACAGTGTAGAGTCTTATAATACTTGCAATATGTTTTTATGTGATTCTTGCTGTACCGGTTTATACTTGTGTTTGCTTCAAACAACCTTGCTAGCCTAAACTCTGTACTGAGAGGGAATGCTTCTCGTGCATCCAAAACTTGAGCCAAAACCCATGCCATTTGTGTCCACCATACCTACCTACTATGTGGTATTTCCTGCCATTCCAAGTAAATATTTCATGTGCTACCTTTAAACTATTCAAAACTTTATTACTCCTTATTTGTGTCAATGTTTTATAGCTCATGAGGAAGTATGTGGTGTTTTATCTTTCAATCTTGTCATTTACTTCTGACAGACTTTCACCAATGGACTAGTGGCATATACATCCGCTTATCCAATAATTTGCAAAAAGAGCTGGCAACGGGGTGCCCAGCCCCAATTAATTACAACTTTCATTAATAATTCTCTTCACATGTTTTGCCCTGATTTATCAGTAAGCAACTTAATTTGCAAATAGACACTCCTCCATGGTATGTGAATGTTGGAAGGCACCCGAGGATTCGGTTAGCCATGGCTTGTGTAAGCAAAAGGTTGGGAGGAGTGTCATCTATAAAGAAACTAAAATACATGTGTAAACAAAAGAGAAGAGGGATGATCTACCTTGCTGGTAGAGATAACGTCCTTCATGGGAGCCGCTCTTGAAAGTCTGGTTGACAAGGGGGTTAGAGTGCCCACTACCATTCGTTGACAACAACAAACACCTCTCAAATACTTATTTTGTGCTCTCTATATGCTTTCGAAAACTTAAAAAGCTCTAGCACATGATTTAATCCCTGCTTCCCTCTGCGAAGGGCCTATCTTTTACTTTATGTTGAGTCAGTTTACCTACTCCTTTCTATCTTAGAAGCAAACACTTGTGTCAACTTTGTGTGCATTGATTCTTACATGTTTACTTATTGCACTTGTTATATTGCTTTATGTTGACAACTATCCATGAGATATACATGTTACAAGTTGAAAGCAAATGCTGAAACTTAATCATCCTTTGTGTTGCTTCAATGCCTTTTACTTTGAATCTATTGCTTTATGAGTTACCTCTTATGCAAAACTTTTTGATGCTTGTCTTGAAAGTACTATTCATGAAAAGTTTTTGCTTATATGATTCATTGTTTACTCTTTATCTATTTGTTAGCAAACTATAGACATTGCTTTGAGTCACTTCATTCATGACATGAGCCTTGCAATATATTGATCAAGATTGTGTGAAAGCATGTCTCCTCAGAAATTATTTGTTGTTATCGTTTTACCTACTCGAGGACGAGTAGAACTAAGCTTGGGGATGCTTGATACGTCTCCAACGTATCCATAATTTCTGCTGTTCCATGCTTATATTATACCATTTGCTACATGTTTTATATACACTTCATATCACTTTTATGCATTTTCTGGGACTAACCTATTAACAAGATGCCACAGTGCCAGTTCCCTGTTTTCTGCTGTTTTTGGTTTCAGAAAGTTACTTCTGGAAATATTCTCGGAATTGCACGAAACAAAAGGCCAAGTCCCTATTTTTCCAACACGTACACGGAGTCCGAAGGAGAGACGAAGAGCCACGAGGTGGCCAAACCACCTGGCGGCGCGGCCACCCCCGCGCCGCCTGTGGTTTGGGCCCCTCGGGGGTCCGCCGACATCGCCCCTTCGCCTATTTATTCCCCGAGACTGAAAACCCTAAAACACCGAGCCTTTCATCCAGAACATATTCGCTGCCGCCGCCGTCGTCAACCCTAACTCGGGGGGTTCTGAAGCTCTTCCCGGCACCCTGCCGGAGAGGGGAATCATCACCGGAGGGCTCTACATCGCCATGCCCGCCTCCGGAGTGATGCGTGAGTAGTTCATCCTTGGACTATGGGTCCATAGCAGTAGCTAGATGGTTGTCTTCTCCACTTGTGCCATCATGTTTAGATCTTGTGAGCTGCCTATCATGATCAAGATCATCTTATTGTAATGCTACATGTTGTGTTTGCTGGGATCTGACTTATATTGATACCTATGTGGAGCTGAATATTATATTATCATGTCTATGTCATTTGTGATCTTGCATGCTCTCCGTTACTTGTTGAAGCCTTGGCCAAGTGAATACTTGTGACTCCAAGAGGGGGTATTTATGCATGATAGTTGGGTTCAACCTCTATTTAACCTGGGATAGTGACAGCAAGTTCTAAGGTTGTAGATGTGTTGTTGCCACTAGGGGTAAAACAGCAATGCTTTATTCAAGGATGAATGTATTGTTTACATTACGCACATTACTTAATGCAATTGTCTGTTGCTTGCAACTTAATACTGGAAGGGGTACGGATGTTAACCGGAAAGTGGACTATTTAGGCATAGATGCATGCTGGATAGCGGTCTATGTACTTTGTCGTAATGCCCAAATGAATCTCATAGTAGACACCACAACTCACACATGCATGTTATATGCACTTATCAATTGTCAATTGCCCAGCTGTAATTTGTTTACCCAGCATGTTAGTTATCTTATTGGAGAGACACCACTAGTGAACTGTGGACCCCGGTCCATTCTTTTACATCTGAAATACAATCTACTGCAATCATTGTTCTCTACTGTTTTATGCAAACAAACATCATTTCCATTCGATACGTTTAACCCTTTGTTTTCAGCAAGCCGGTGAGATTGACAACCTCACTGTTAAGTTGGGGCAAAGTAATTTGATTGTGTTGTGCAGGTTCCACGTTGGCACCGGAATCCCTGGTGTTGCGCCGCACTACACTCCTTCACCAACACCTTCGAAGCAACCTCGTTTTCCTACTGGTTCGATTAAACCTTGGTTTCATACTGAGGGAAAACTTGCTGCTGCACTCATCATACCTTCCTCTTGGGGTTCCCAACTGACGTGTGACGTTACAAGCATTGTTTCTGGCACTGTTGCCGTGGAGATATTCCCTCATCAACTTAGCGCTAGCAAGCCTCGAGGAAGACTGAGAGGCGGCTACGTACTCCGTGAGGGCGGCAAGAGTTGAGGAGCGATTGCACCGGGGAAGGGGTAGGATTGTGAGGGCGGCAATGGGGATGCGCAGGCGTCGGAGTCCTCATGGAGATAGAGGCAGCTAGGGTTAGCCACGCACGCGGGCGGAATAGCGACGCGGCCGTACTGGGCAGCGACGTTGCCGAGAGAGGAGGATATGGGGAGTAATGCTACGCCGGCAGCGCCGTGGCGGCGCCAATCGTCGTGGAGGTGGCCGTACTGGGCAGCGGCGATGAGAGACAGAGGAGACGGGCAGGAGAGAGGCGAGCGAGGAGTTGTGGAGGACGAAAAAAACCGACGTAGTGGATCGGTGGCAGACTTAGGAACCAAATTCTTCTTTAGATAGGAGATTCCCATCAAATCATATGCAGTACTGTACAGATGGACGTCGGCTTCACCACGCGTGGCAGCGTGATGATGAGCATGACAAGCCCTTTGAAGCCCGAGCCTCGAGGAAGACTGAGAGCGGCTACGTACTCCGTGAGGGCGCAAGAGTTGGAGGAGCGATTGCACCGGGGAAGGGGTAGGATATGAGGGCGGCAATGGGGATGCGCAGGCGTCGGAGTCCTCATTGAGATAGAGGCGGCTAGGGTTAGCCACGCACGCGGCGGAATAGCGACGCGCGGCGTACTGGCGGCGACGTTGCCGAGAGAGGGAGGATATGGGAGATGCTACGCCGGCAGCGTCGTGGCGGCGCCAATCGGTCGTGGAGGTGCCGGTACTGGGC
This sequence comes from Poa pratensis, assembly GCA_947311845.1. NCBI lineage: Eukaryota > Viridiplantae > Streptophyta > Magnoliopsida > Poales > Poaceae > Poa > Poa pratensis. Next base: position 28,835,582 of record CAMZMU010000101.1, on the reverse strand, counting down.
GGCGGCGGCGATGGAGAAACAGAGGAGACGGCAAGGAGAGAGGCGAGCGAGGAGTTGTGAGGACGAAAAAAACCGACGTAGTGGATCGCGTGGCAGACTTAGGAACCAAATTCTTCTTTTAGATAGGATAGGAGAAATTTAGATAGGAGAAATGGGAGTTCGTACGTACGTTCCTGCAGAAATTCTGCCGGTTGACGATTGAGTGCATCGCGACCGTCCAGTCCGGCTCTCCACGTCCCTGTCAACGTTAGACCGTTCGATCTCGTGATGAGAATATTACGTAGATTGCCACCGCTTAGTGGAACGAAGCGGTACGAAGCGCCCTACTCTCCTGCCTCCTACTCGTCGCCTCTCTGACCAATCTCAGCAGAACCCTAGCGGATCTCACTCCACCCCGCGCCGCCGCCCGATTCACGCTGGTCGCCGGCGAATCAGGCCTCCGGTGAACGAGTCGAGTGACCGAACGCTGGAATAGACCCCTACATGTCTGTTTCTTCGTCGCTTGCACGCGCCGCTAGGTTTCCAACCCCGCGCTTGCTCACAATCGAAGTCACGAGCTCGCCGCCATCCCCAAGACCCC